>JAGXCT010032935.1:0-15064 GCA_022495035.1 Philopotamus ludificatus
AAGGGGAGCCCTCACGTCACGTGTGAGACTCAGGTTTCTTTGGCCTCGACTACCACGCGAGAGTTTGGTAAGGTCCATGCCCTCAGCGAGTGAGAGCTATGTGACTGGCAAATGATGATGATGATATATAAGTGAGTGATTTGGCGACTACCTCTAACTGAGAGCATTATCTTGGAAAATACAGTAAATATCGTTAATAAATATATAACAACAAAAAACTAAGCATCAGATATTAAAGATGAACAGCATGAGTTTCGGCCTGGATGCTCAACAGTCACTGGTCTGCTTAGCTTTTCAAACTACTTGTCTAAGCCATTGAATGAGAGGGTCCAGGTCGATGTTATCTATAACGACTTTGAAAATGCGTTTGATAAAGTCGACTACACTAGACTTATTTCTAAATTAGATAGTTTTGGATTCTCAGTCAATCTCTTACGATTTTTTCCACTTATTTAGAGGAGAGGAAATAGTACGTAATACATGATTCTCTAATGTCATGTCCAATTTGGGACCATTATTATTCGTTTTATTTATAAACAACATATAACATGTCCTTGTTATATCTTGGTCACCTCAACAGGTGATGCAATTTTGCTGCAGTTGGACATCAATTCTTTGCTCGAAAGGGCATATACAAATCGTCTCCCTCTTAGTGTTGGGAAATGTCAAGAGATTACGTTTTTGAGATCTAAAGAATTTCTAAACTTGGATTACATGCTTGGGAACGTAAGTCTTCCCAGGCAATCGTCAATTAAAGATCTGGGAATTCTGTTCGACTCCGAATTTAGATTCAATCCACATGTATACGAAGTATATAATAGAGCTTCAAGAGTATTGGTCTTTTTCTTGAGAAATTCTCATTAAATATATAGCACCGTTGTTATAAGGTTACTATACGATACATTGGTTCAAATTTTACTCGATTCAGGATCTATCGTCTGTGCCATTTGATGCTTCGAATATCCTCACGCTAGAGAAAATCCTGAAGAAATTCGTAAGATATCTCTACATGAAAGAATTTGGATTTGACTCGAGCTTATACCCCAGTGCATGGATTCAGTGTTGCCTGGAGTATGTAACTCTCGAAAAAAGATGGTCAATATTCATGGCAAAGCACTACTTTGAGCTGTTGGTTGGCGTAGTACATAACCCCCTTGTAGTGAGCGAGTTGCCCTTATGGGCGCCACCTCACTACCATCGAGCTCGTTCGCGTCTGCTTTTTCCTCCGCCATACGTGAGGACAGGTGCTCTCGGAAACTCTCCGGTAGTCAGTGCTATCATCACACTAAACCACTTGGATGATTACGTAGACATTTTTGATGTAAATTATCGCCTTTTCGTTGATCTCTTGTATGAGATTTTATTATATCATGTAATACATGAATATTCTTATTTACAGCATATTTTTTTCTTCTATACTATTTGTATAACAGTTTATTATGCGTGGTTGGCGTATTGGATCACTCTGAAATGCCAACCACGCATTGTCTTTAAATAAATAAATAAATTACATTCGTCCTGTGTCTATTTCGAATGTAACTTCATCGCAAATTAAAATCAGTACAGCCTTTCTCTTCAATATATTTATTAAATTATATGTTCTTCTTTGTTTGTAAAATGCCTGAATAAAATATACATATTTAACTGGTTGCTTCTATAGGACGAATTTTCCATTAAATTATAATCGGATCTTACAGACCTAGAAGGTTTCAGATTCTTCGAATTGACTGATTTTTTTTCATAAAAGGATTCTTATCAGTATTGTAAGTATACCGTGTCATAAAAAAATATTTTAATTAAAATGTTTGATATTTCTATTGCGACCATATTAAAAAATGTTTGAAAATTATTTCTGTCGAAATTAAAACGGAAGCTGATACCAACTCCGCCCGTTTCCGGTCCCGCCAATTCTCAAATTTATTCGTACGGAACGAAAACGTAAATATTTGCTTGGATTTAATCGTAAAATGTCTGCGGTTAATACATATTTATCAAAAATTGATATCGTATTACACATGAATAAAATATTTGTGTTTTCCAACGGTGTATATGTTAATCTAATCTAATCCATTATAATGTGTTTTCTTTTATTTTTCAGGTGAGTCATACGAAAATTAATTCACGTCGTTAACGTAAGTGATTTTTACTATAAATTGTTTTTAATATTTTCTCGTGTGATATTATAAAAGCGGTTAAATTATCGGATTTTGCAACGCTTGCAAATTAATTGCAGTTAAACGCTCTGTGTAATTGTTTTGCTTTAATTAAAAATCAAAACAAACAATTTTATTTAAACGATTTAAAAAATAAATACGGCATCGTTATTTTGTATGTGAGCGTTGTCAAAATGAATTATTGCATTTTAAGTTGCATATTGGCCAATTTCCAAATACAATATGGCTGTTTGTTTTGGCTAGTTTTGCCCGGGACAGCTGTTGTTATACTAACACGAATAGCGCCAAAGGTTGACGATCTTCGTCCAATATTTATGCACTTTTAGCTGCACTTGCATACGCATCGCGTCGAAATAGAAAATCTAAAATAAACGTATCTCGGTATAATAATGGCGGTGTAAAATTGTAAAATATTGACATAAAATGCGAATGTTTAAAAGGTCACGGACGTCATTGGGTTTCGCCGAAAGAAATTCATATATAGGTTACCTGGCGACCTTTTCAGTATTCAAAAGTTTATGCTGATTGTATACGTCGGACTTAACCGGTTGACATATCAAGGGCGTTTTTAGAATATCTATAATTGTATGTCAATCGCGGTCAAATGATAAAATGTTTGCTGAAAAATTTCAGCGTCGAACGAGCGTGTCGCGTAAAAGCTTCAAAGGCTCGTGGATAATTAATTAATTTGTTAATTACCTGTGCGAATTTAGTTGGGCTTGAATAAAGACTCAATAATTAATCGTTGTATTGATTGGGAGTTCGTGAAAGCTTCCTTTAATACAAATACACTGAAATAATACCAAAAACAAGGAAGAATTATCACTTTGAATTTTTATTTTACACTGTTATTTTTAATTTTGCTATTTAAATTATTGTTGTTTTTTTATTCCCTTCAAATTATCAAACGGGGCGCTTTTTGCCTTCTAAACACACCTGGAGTGTGCAAATTAATATTAGCAAAACATATTTCCTGGCCACGTAAGTAATTTTATTCTCAATATTTATTTATATTCTGTCATCTGTTGATTAAATAAGATTATTTGTTAAAAATAAATTGAAAATTATGATTAGACTCGCAATTCAATGACATTTAGGATGTATGGTTTTAGAATCACTGAATTATATTTTATCATATTCATTATACCCTTGATAATTTTTAACCCTTTCCACTCTGTACACTCTTAGTAGAATCTATGAGTTACTCTCATTTTTTTTTTTATAAATTTATTAAAAGAGATACCCATTGGGAATATGAATAAAAAGTATTCATAGGGTTTGATCTGATTTCCGATTCATTATTCATCCAAGACATTTTTTTAAAATTAAATTTAAAAAAACTTGGTGCAAGTTGTTTGCTGAATAATCTTTTGAGCCAATACGTCTGATCTACGGGGTGGGAAAGGTTAAAGGATTTAAATCTTATCATTACAGATGGTTTACTGTTCGATAAAAACATTTAGACTAATATTTATATTTAATCGCTCAATCTAACCGCTTTTTTCCAATGATTCAGTCAAATAAGGATTTTTCGTGGAACGTATCGTTATTATCAAAATTTCGGTCTTGACAAAAAATACCTGTCGTTTTTATAATACTCGCAATATTTTTTTTTGTATGTTGTCCTTCTCTGAATTGAGGCTATCGTTGTTGCTGTGCAAAATTTGATTGAATTTCGACCTCAATATCGCAAACATCTGCTTTAATCGTTTTATCTTTTAGTACCAATCCTAAATGAACAAATCCTTGAAATCCCCCCACAATACAGACATTTTTTGACGCAGAATTGGCTGTAAAAAATATTTTTCAAAACACTTTTAAAAAAAATACATAGAAAATTATATCTAAATGGAAAAAATATAAATTTACTAATAATTTTCGGTTTGAAGTGTATCTTTTCGTAATGGTTCAGGGGTGTGTAAGCACTTTGGAGGGCGGTAATTAACAAATTTGATCATATAGTACAGTGATAGCAAACCTATGACCCACGACGCCGTTTAACCTAGCCATTGCGTTGGGAGTCTGTTAAAGGGAATCCTGGCTTTTGATTTTTCTCGAAAAACTCTTTTAATATAAATCCTACATGTCAGCAACTTTTTGTCTAAAAAAATTTTAAAGAATAAATATTATAAATAATCACTGACCTTTATTGTCCGCAATTGCAGAAAAAAAAACTAAAATATTCGCTTTTTGTTGCCACGGGCGCGGTTTTTTTCTCGCTCGCATCCGCTAAGATGAGATCCCTGTTAAACTAGTGATACATGCTGCGAAAACTCAGTTTGCGGCGAGACATCGCCGAGTGCGCGCGTCATTTACGCGTCATAATGATTAGATTATGAACCATATCATGAATAACTATTTTTATTCTTAAAATAATCCATTTAAACAAAAATTGTCAAGATATTGTCGCCACAATTGCGGGGAAAAAAACTAATATATTCGCTGCTATGCCATGAGCGCGGTGCTTTTTTTCGCTCGCATCCGCTAAGATGAGATCCCTGTAAAATCGTTTTTTCACGATTTTTTAAAAATAAATCGGTTAAATGATTTGATATATTGCTCAAATTGCAATGAACTCAGAATTGCAATCAACTTAATAGAAACTATAGGGAAATATATCAATTTATATTAATGGTGTTTGAAAGTATTAAAATATTTATGACGAATATCGACATCTTCACTAATTGGACATGGAAATCCCATAACCCTTCTCTTCCTTTTCAAGTGACGCCATTGACTTGACCCATGAGCTAGTATTAAAAAAAATAATAAACAAATATTTGACCCACTTCTCGAAAAGGTTCTCCATCACTGATATATTGCAATACATATGTGATGTAATTGGCTGACGTAATACTTATGTATGATGATGAAATACATTTGGATATGCTTGCAAACTTAAATCTTTTTTCATATACCGCAAAAAAATCGCACGAAAACGGGCGCATAAAAATAAGTATGACTGTATTCTACTCTAATCTTATATTAATAAGCATAGGTTTCAGCTAAAAGCATTTATTTTAATTTGTCGCAATCTGACGTATACATATTTTTGCGCATTTGATAACGTTTAGGAGTCTCACACGTAGAACGGTAACTGGGATAGATTAAAATAAAACTCTCAGGTAAGTAAAGACTTAACATCTACAGATAATGGAAAGAATAGTAGTGGGTTGTTATTTGTTTCCACGAACAAAAGAGCCCTAAAGTCGAAAAATTACGGAATATATTGGCGTTTAAAATTAATAGGTCTCGACTGTATTTGTATTAATTTGTAAAATATTCACTTTAACGTTTACTGCTAAAAATATTTTAAAAAATCCTTGACTTTACTCGAAGATTTTCATTAATATTCAATACGAATGGCGTCGAATTTAATAGATTTTCGTTCTAATATAACACGATCGTGTAACAACATTGACATATTACATTACAGCCATTGTAAACCTGTGCAAGTCGCAATTTCTCCCCGAATAGTGTTCAGTGCGAAAAATGGCGCCCACGGGCAACAATTATTTTTCACTCAAAGTAATTTACGGGATCACATTTCACTGCAAATGTTTTACAAGACTTTCTACCCAGCGCTAATGGTATTTTTCTTTCACGAGAAAGTATAAGAAAAAATCCCCTAGATTTTATTTACAAAGACAGGATCTTCGCAAAAAAATATTGGCGCGAAAATTTAATCGTCGGTCCATCTTCCAAACTGGTTAAAGCTGATTATATATATAAATTTGGTTAATGCTGAGATTGGGCTGAGAGCTAGACAGACACCACTCTGTTGGGTTAGACACTCGAAACCCTATATTTAACCGAATTTAACGCTAGAGATTATTCGGCTATTATGAACGAACTCATTCGCCAGGATTTAAACCGTCGGAAAATTGATTAATCGAACTTAATTGATTTAATTTTTATTTTAAATAATAATATTGGGCTTGTGTACTCTGGCAAATTGGCTTGAAAAGGGTGGAAGTACTCTTCGATGTATTATCATAAAAAGAAAATAGAACCCTTTCTGTTGACATTTTTTTCTTCAATCTATCGACATGTTGATAGCCCCATTTCCCGCTCTCCGCTGATTTAAAATTTTATGGTATTTCCGATTGTATCAAAATAATCCTTTAAGACATTCTCATTTTTATTATACTTATATATATAATATATAAACGCATTTTTTCTAAAAATAATATATAATCTCATAGCTCGTTGGATTTTTAATTGCATATTTACAGCTCATTGAATGTGCTAATTTTATTTTTTAAAAACCTTTTATACTCGCATTATCTCATAGTTTGGAAGTTCGTAATAATAAGAGCTTAAAAATTGGATGAAAATAGGTCAATCATGAAATGATCTGTATAAAGTTTAGAATGAAAACAAAACTTAAACATTAAAAAAAAATAACGTGAACAAAGATCATATTTCAATAAATTAATTATCTGAAGAAAAAATAATATATATACATAAAATATACATTATTTATATAGTCTGATATCTTGTAATTAGTAATATATTTCAGTTTTCTTCGTTAATGTTACTGATTTTTTCATCGTATAAAAGTATCTAAAATACCTAAAACTACGACTTCACTGCATTGATAACCATTTTTGTATGTTCTATTTTTCTTAGGTTCAAATAATTCTGTTGTATTAATATACTTCAGGTGATAACATTTACATCTCACATATCAATTAGCTATATTCTATTCTGTATTTGAATAGAGATGAAAAATAGATATATTTTCTTCGGTAAAAAGATACCCAAATTAGTAATATTACATCCAAGACGTCTGGCCCACGGGGTGGAAAAGATTCAAGCATTTAAATTTTTGTATAACTCTAGAGTAGAATTCATAAAAAATAGGTTGTAATAATAGGCAGTCTATGCGGCAAAGTTTTGTGTATGTAAATATTTGGGGGTGCTGCGGTAGATTAAAAATAGATAAAGAAGAGGATGGTAACTTCTCTCTAATTTTTTCATAAATCCGCAATGCTTTATTTGTAATAGCGTTGGTATCAATTGGCATCCGTTTTTGTGTTTGGTCCTCTATCCAAATCATTAAGGCCTTCTCCATGTTTTCCATTGCAATATCTCTGATATATGAAGTTGTGCTCGTATTCGTAGTGTTAGCTGCTACACTCTTTCTAATTGAGTTTTTATTTTTTTTAATGGTTCTTATTGTAGCTTCATTTATGCTATATAATCTAGCAACATCTATTACTCTTTCTCCATTTTCAAGGCAAGGATGAACGCCGAATGGCGGGAAGAGACATACCTACAGTGAAATGCATACCTACAGCGAAATGCACACCTACAGTGGAACGCACACCTACAGTGGAATGCACACCTACAGTGGAATTTTTATTTACAACATTTTACAACATTATTACAACATTTATTTTCAACTTTTTTTTTAAAAACCGTGTAAAAGCGAAAACGTGTAAAAAAAGTTCCCTGTAAATCGAGGGATAGGTGTACATATTTATATTCAGCTTTGAATCGTTTCAAAACCTTTCCATGAGATAGCGATCGTACTTCACTATGATACAGTAAAACTCCGTGCACTGAATACATCTCTGTGCACAAAATACTAAATAATCTTGTTTTTAATTTATTCTTATTTGTCATTATTTTTTTATTTTATATTCTTATTTATTTTCATTTTATTATTATTTATTCTTATTTATTCTGGTTTTATTATTATCTATTCTTATTTTTTTCTTATTTGTTCTTATTTTTTTCTTATTTATCCTTATTTTTTTCTTATTTGATCTTATTTTTTTTTTATTCCAACCATTTCAAGTCGAGATATTGATGAATTCTTCATTAATAACTGAGTGAGTAAAGTGAGTTTCATTATTATTCAGAAATTATTATATTATAGCGTCGATATTCCGTGTCAGTACTATTTTCAGGATTTTATTTATGGCCTTAGTCGCTATAATAATTATTATTTTAGTTACTTGAGTTAATATTAAATCTTAACACCACGATATGTGTATTAGATGAACCCAAATATAATGTCGCTTTTTCGGAAAGCATAGTTTCAATTTAGTTTTCTTCAGTCCTTTGACTAAGAATGACGTGTTTGAATATTTTGTGTGTCGTGAGAAGTCTCCAATCTTCGTTTTGCGTAGATTTCTTTTTACATGTCCCTTTAATAATGACCGAGACGAGTCCTTCGCAAGAACATTTGCGCAGCTGTATGCTGTTTTAGTTTCATGCCAAAAAAATCGCAACAAAGGCAACAAAAAATATTTGCGATTTTTATGGAGAGGCATTAATCATGTCAACGATGATTAAAAAAAATCAGGCAATATTGATTTGAAAAATTAGCCTAAAAGTGGAGGTCCCCGTGAAGTGAATGAAGTAGCCCTGAAAGAAAAGGTCGAAAAAAATCCGACTCTCAGTATCGAAGAATTATCGAGCCAAGCCGGTACTTCATGATCATTAACACAACGATACCTGAAAAAAATGGGGAAGATAAAAAAGAAGGCGTTTAGGTCTCTCATGCATTGACTGAGAGAAACAAACACATGAGGCGTGATACTATGAGTTACTGAAGGAGAAAGAAGAGTCGCAACTACAATTTAATCACCGGAGACGAGAAATAGGTACTCTATTCAAACATAAGTAAAAGAAAGCAATGGTTAGAGCGAGGAAAAAAGGCAAATTCGACCCCGAGAGCTGGATTGCATCTGAAAAAGTTTTACTTTGTGTATGGTAGGACGCAAAAGGGATTGTTCATTATGAAATATTAAAACACACGCCGAACAGTGACATCGTTGAGATCAGATCACTGTTGCCAATTAGAACGTTTACGTGTTAAGTTAAATGAAAAAAAGGCCAATTTTAGTGAATAGAAACACAAGCATTGTCCTCTTGCATGATAACGAGCGACCACATGTAGCCGATTTGACTCGATTAAAAATGGATGCATTAGGTTTGACAGCTTTATTGCATCCAGTGTATTCTCCAGCCCTGACTCCATTCGAATATCATTTTTTTCGCTCATTGGAGCATTATTTACGAGAAAAAAAATTAAATCAAAAGATCGGCCCTTTCAGACTTTTTCGATTCTAAACCTGCAGAGTTTTATAAGAAAGGCATTTTCGATATTTCGGTATATCTTAAGCTTAATAAATAATTAGAAATATGATTTTGAGTTTCATTAAAAAAATACGACATTACATTTGGGTCCTTCTAATATTAATATTGATATGTACGTATAATGTGTAAATGGGTATTTATTTTTTGCCAATATATTCGCATGAATTTATTTATACAGCACCAATATGAAATTGTAATCCTGAAAGAAATAACAAAAAAAAAATACACGGTATAATAGAAAACCTGTGGGGTATTCAATGTATCCCCCACGAACAATCACGTAAGTAGAACGCGTGCCAGTTAAGGTACGACCTTCGAAAGGGACTATTTTTTGTGTGCGAAAAAAACCGACACAATTTATCAAACAACAAAGGACAAAATAATCGCACGGGATTACCGACACAATTAATAAACCGGCCGACGCGACCGGTTTCGATTAGATTCAAATCATTTCGGACGCAATGACTCGTTAAATCCCTTTGCAATTTGGATTTATCTCCATGAAAATATTTCATTAAATCCCGTTTTCAATTACGCCGATGCCCGATATCCAGCAAATTCGGGACAGGTCACTATCTCTCCCTTTTTAAATGCCTTTGCGCGCGATTTATCGGCATCTCCGCGTATAGGTCCCTAATATTTCAGTGCACGTCGACTCCCGAGAGCCGGATGAATCGCTCAGTTGGGAAAATGCGGCGGGAGATGAGCGGGCCCCGGAAAAGTTTATTCCGTCGTAGGGATACCTCCCACCACGCCCATCCCACCGTCATTGACAAGCAATATCTGCGTCTAAATCTGAATCCTCCCCTTATATTTATTTATCCCGCAGATGTTGCCGTAAGGAAATCAAATAACTTTCGATTCAGTGTTGGAAAGTCCCCGGGGAACATGCGAATTTTTAAACTTTATTATGGCATGTTTTGTTATATTGCCGGAATACTTCCGAAAATAAATTATTTTATCATTGCAAACACGTGGTATATCCTTATATTCCTGTATAATGTATGACACGGGAGTAACATAATCTTATTTTAAGATAATATTCATCTCGTAGACTAAACTTAAACTTTACTACAAAATAATGAGAAAATAGATGGTTTCATCCAAGTTTTGAATCACACGCCATGAATACTAAGTAAAAATTTGGTTAAACGTACAATCTTTAAGTACAGTTTTTATTAAATAATTTCTATGTAGTTTAACTAAAAAAATATCGTTTCTCTAAGCCGTAGCATTGTTTTAAACATATTTAATTAAATTCATATATAATATGTATGTTTGTTTTATATATTATGATAAATAACAAAACACACGTCTTTCGATTTACGCGATGGAAACGTTCCGCGGAAACTGCGCGAAAAAACGTGTGTAGCTCATACTAAATTGTAGCATATAAAAATCACATAAATTAAAGCTCATAACTCGCGCAAAATGTGAGAGCATTTTTCAAGCAAAAAATAATGCGGAAAAATCCGAAATAAATAAAAATATATTGTGACGTATATTTTCATAATACAGTGCGTATTACACGGTTTTGTAATAGCGCGGTTCAATAATCCTTCGTCAAACTACCATTGATTTAATGATCGAAAGAGCTTTCACTTAGCTATATTTTTTTTTTTTAAGATTTGTTGCTCTTATTTTTCTTTTTAAGAAATTTTAACGCTCTTATTGTAGATAATCTATTAATGATCGATTCCTTATTGATGGATTATGAATTACCATTAATGCTTAACCAATCCGTCACGGCGGCTCGAAAACAACCGCGTCGAAGGGGGTATATTTATATTATGAAATAGACCCTAAGCATTTCAAGTCAATTATTCTAAGATTTGTAGGATTTTTTTAATTAATCAATATGATGCATAAATGACGAGCGCACTCGGCACGTCGTACCGGATGCGAGCGAAAAAAAACATCGCATTCGTGGCAACAGAAGCGAATATTGTTGTATTTTATTTTCCGCAATTACAGACAATAAAGTTAATGATTATTTATATTTTCTTTCTTTAGACTTTATTAGACAAATAAAAAAGTTTGTGACATGTACGGCTTATATTAAAAGAGTTTAAGAGAAATATCGAAAGCTTGGGGTCATAAATATACCCTATCGGGACGGCTAGGTTATTGTTTTCAAACATTAATATTTTTTCGCGTTTGATTTTTTTATCTTTATTAATTTACAAGGTTTAATTAAAAATCAAAGAATTTTCTTTGTACCAATGCTTTTTCTAATACTCTAACGTTTCTAAAACGGATTTTCGGACATTAAGCTCATTCAGTTATTCTCTTTTCAAGTCCTCAATTTTGGCACAGTGTTTTTCTTGGATGTGTTTTATCTTCAGATACAGGAAGTCCATTTTTTCGACAAGTAAAATATCGCCTAGCACTTTCAGAGACACAAATTGAACAAAAGATCTAGGTATTTTTATCAAAGTTTCTTCTCGATCGACAAGTGTTTAATTGAGTTTATTTATGAAAATTTTAAGCAGAGGCGGCTCGTCATATACACTGAGGAGCTGCAGCACCCCCAATCAAATTGAGGAAAAATATATTTTTATATATTAACCCTTTAATCGACAAGCTAATTATATGGATTTTTACCGTACGCTACCATTTTCAATCATAAACTTCAAATAAAATGAAACTGCTAAACATATCGACATTCTAACAAACACATTGCCTTCAAAAGATGTCTCTGCATTAATTTTCATTTAAAAATATTATATTTATTCATAAATAAATTCGTAGTAGCATGTGCCGTGACGCTGGTGGTTAGACCGATTTCGCGTGCCTGCACGCCATGGCGTCTGAACGGTTAATACTAGATTGAATATATATTGTATTGTATACGAAAATATAAATATAATTTATATTTATTAATATGGTCAGTTTCTACGCGGGCTGTGCGGTGTAGTGCAATAGCGTTGCCTGCTTGTCAGCTCTTCCGTCGTCGTGTATTGGATGAACGCAAGCCCGTAGCCGACAGCGGGGGGGGGGGGGTATCGCCGTTAAGCGCTATGTCGCGCTGCGACTCGGTGCAGTCATACTAAATAACAGCTTGTTTGAGCCACGTGCCGCTATTACTAATTGTATTGTTGTTAATATTATTTAGTATTTCTACATTTTTAATATTTTAGTATATTAATATATGAGCGAAATATACTTTTTTAATTTTTAATATTCCGCAGTCCCCCAAATATTTTTTTTTATCCACGCCATTGAATACGAGTATAATAGATTCTTCTAAAATATGGTTATCGTCTCGTATTGAATTCGAATAATTTAATATATGAATATTAAACTATTCAATTTCGTATTTATACGCTTATTAAACTATTCAATTTCGAAAACAGAGACATAAGCAATTTGTACGCCCGCTCCTGGCAATATTCGTCCCTAATTGATATGTATGTTGAATACATCTGAACATGGACGCAGATGACATGTAAAGTAGATTACATTAAGTAGCAGGGAATCTTATTTAATAGAATTCCGAGATGTATTTGTCCCCAGGCACAGTACTCTCCCCTATATTCATCTACATAAATTACGACGACACATTACAAGACTACAAATTGATCAATTTGAAATGGCGAACAATGGGCAATCCTCTCAAGATTTCGGCGCTAATGAGCGTGACTCGAATGAACACCAAAAAGTGGAAAATAATTATTTTCGGTAATTAAATAAGTTTATACTGTGCACGTGCGATCTTCGCGGAAGCTTCTAATCGCAGCGGTGCTCGTGTGCCCTTTGATTTTCGAGACGTATCAGAAAATCTGGTATAAATTGCCATTGATACCTAAGCTAATTGACGAGCACTCTTCACGGCTCCCTGTATCCAGAGACGAGAACGTACGAGTGGCAACCCTTGAGTGGGGTACTTTCATTAGCTACAATAATTACATCAGCTCCCGGTAATGTGCCGGAAACAAGAATAGGCAGCTGTCACGGATTGGGTTAGGATACCGACTTAATTGTTTCAACGAGAAATCCTGACTTAAGTGCCTCGTGTAAACCGGAAGCTTGTAAGTGCACCCTATGACGTGGTTCCTGCCAAGCTACCAATGTCAACATTCACATTTAATAATAATCTCGATGTTGTATTAATAACTTGACATTTCAGGTTGATTGCAGTAGCTTTGGTTACAGATATTGCAATACTTGATAGCTTTGTTCTATCCTGCAACCTTTGACCAGAGTTGAAAGCTTTATGTCTCTGACAATAAGTTTAATTGAAATTCTGGTATTATGTCATGAGATTTCCCAAGAATCCTAATAATGCAAAGTCTATTTCCGTAAAATACCACAGCAAATTTCTTAACTGCGATTGTTTTGTATAAAATAAATAAGATATCATAAAAAATATGTCACAGTTGTTACAAAAATATGATGGAGGCAGAAATTAAGTCTAATCCATAGTTAGGAATTCAATAGAATGCTACGCTTAATGCTTTTTTGAAACAAATTATCACGGATGATGGAAAAACTTAATAAACGATGCTTCTTGCCCAAAGCTCGTCTAGCTTCTAAGCAAAATTTGCAAAAACTAGATCGTTTAAAACATAACTACATGATAAAATGCCTAGAAGTGGAGTATAGATTATTAAAAACAATTCCCATTCTTATGCAGCAAAAAAGGCTTTTGCGAAGAATTAGGATATTTAAAAAAATAGACACAGAGATGTGAACCTTATTATCAATCATTACGTTTTTCCCATTTTATTTGTTTTTATTTTACAACTGTTCTCCTCAATATTAGACAGTTTTGTCAAAGTATGTGTTTGATATAGTTCAAGATTAATTTTCAGCGTCAACCTGAAAAATTATATTACCACCGTGTTCATATTAAATAATACAAATGTACACTCTCGAATATTTTTTTTGCGTAATGGAATTCAATCCTTCTCCGCGCGAATACGTTTCGTTTATGAAATGAATATATTTTTATCAGCCAACTCTGGATATGAGTTATCCCCTTGCGGTGTCTAAGTTTACTTTATTCGACGAAAAAACGCAATATTTCATATTTTCTTTCGGCAAAATGTCGACTTTCGTGTCTATATACTTAGCATAAAAATAATAACGACTTTGTATGCGTACGCACTTCGATATATTGTGTGGCGGCTGGACCTGCATGGAAAATTCGGAAAATTTCGCCCCTATTATGAAAACGAAATCGTCTTATAATAAATTATTTACAATATTTATAAATCAAATCATTGTATAATGTAAAAAATATTTCTCAAATGTTATAAGAAATTGTCAAAAATTTAATATCGCCTTTACGATTTTAAACATACAAAAGGATTCAGTCTTTTCAGAGACAATTTATAAAAGTACAGTGTCTGAGATTGTTTTCTATCTAGAAATGCATTATTGTCGAACTCAATGGAGAGGACACGACTTGCGCTGGTAAAATGTAAGGAAAATTGCACTTCAAAGGCGACACGATTGTTACCTTTACTAAAATCGAATAATAAAAACCTTCCAAGAAATATTTCAAATAATGGATATGTTTTATTTATAAAAACATTAAATTAATTAAATAAAACACGTTAGTATTTTATTATAGTATGTATATTTAGTTAATTATCTAACTAAAAACGGAGGCGTGTTATTATTAATATACAGAGTACATGTAAAATTAATAAAATTATATAGTAGGATTTCGTTTACTTTTAAAGAATTTTGTCCAGCAGCATTTTCTTTCACCGTTGTGTTTTTAATTTTCTTTAGAAATTAGGCTTTAAATTTAATAACTGGATTTTTTT
>JAGXCT010032936.1:280-14155 GCA_022495035.1 Philopotamus ludificatus
AACAACAGTAAAATATTTACAAAATTATAAAAAAATGCGCTTAAAGTAGCTAGCGATAATCAGGCGTATTAATATAATACTAGGCGAAGTATGACTGCATGCGAAGCGAGGAGCTCTACCGCAGTGAAAGAGGTATTCGTGATGCACACGAGCTCGTCATCCGTGGCCATCATCACTTTTTGTGGTGATCTCCGCCGCCGCCGCCATAACCGCCGGCGCTATACGAATCATGGCCCGAGCTGTAAGAATCGTGGCCTCCCGAGCTGAAACCGCTGGAGCCGCCGGAGTATCCGCCGTGGCCTCCTCCGCCACCTCCGCCTCCTCCATGACCACCCCCTACGCTGTAGTCGTAGCCGCCGCCGCCGCCGCCTCCCGAGGAGTATCCGCCGCCTCCGCCGCCGCCGTGTCCTCCCGAGCTATAGCTGTCATATCCACCGCCGCCGCCGCCTCCGTGCCCGCCAGAAAAATCGCCATGACCTCCGGAAGAGTGTCCTCCAGATGAATGTCCTCCGGAAGAATGTCCGCCACCGCCGCCGCCGCCGCCGCCGTATCCGGAGATATCACCGTGTCCTCCGGATGAGTGTCCGCCGCCGCCGCCGCCGCCCCCGATCAATGCAGAGAAATCGCCGTGTCCTCCGGAAGAGTGTCCTCCTCCATATCCCGAGAAATCGCTATGTCCTCCAGATGAGTGTCCGCCTCCTCCGCTGTACCCCGAGAATCCGCCGCCCGAGGAGTATCCTCCGTGACCACCAGACGAGTGTCCACCTCCGAAGTCGTGTCCGCCGCCGAATCCTCCACCCCCGCCGCCGTGTCCTCCAGACGAGTGTCCACCTCCGAAGTCGTGTCCGCCGCCGAATCCTCCGCCACCACCGCCGTGTCCTCCAGACGAGTGTCCACCTCCGAAGTCGTGTCCGCCGCCGAATCCTCCTAATCCAGAATCGTGTCCACCGCCGCCATATCCTCCGCCGAAATCGTGGCCACCGCCGCCTCCGCCGCCTCCGTGTCCTCCGCCACCTCCGCCGCCTCCATGCAAATGATCAATGAATCCGCCGTGCAGATGTTCTATGAAGGATCCTCCTCCTCCTCCGCCGCCGCCGCCGCCGTGACCGTGGTCGTCGTGCCCTCCACCGCCGTGTCCGTGGTCGTCGTGTCCTCCACCGCCGCCGCCGCCGCCGCCTCCGTGTCCACCATGATCATGGATTATAACCTCCTTCTGATGATGTATATCGTGATGCTCCTCAGGAATGTGAACTCGAATGTGTATGCTGTAACAATGAAAAAAAATCGTTCAGATATTTTTTAATGAAATTCATTTACTTTCACGCGTACATTATTTATTCATATATAAATGAAAGCAATTTGGCAGATTATCAACAAACAAGATCGCTTGCGTGCAATTTCGCGCAATTTGAAATCAACGCGGATTGGGTTAATGGGTTAGAATTACAATAATTAATGATAAATAATAAATAATAAAAAAATAATACTAACTGCTCGTGTCCAAATGTTGCGTCCGTTACAGCAAACGTCGCAAGGACAGCACAGGCCAACTGAAAACATGCGAAAAATGAAATAATAATATGTAAAATTATCGCAGATCAATTACACAAATTCGCTGGCGCATGGTGATTTTAGTAAAATCTTATAATTGCAATTTTTTTTTTTTTGGTTGTTATATGTATGTCAGAGTATTTTTTTCGTGAAACTCACAGGAAGTAAGGAAGTCATTGCTGCCGGATTGTGTTTGATTGTGAGAGGTGGCTGTCCGTCGCTCGATAAGGCGCCGAGTGATTGTGATAGTCGACGAGGGCTACGTGCAGATTTTATACATGGCGAAGACCCAGACCTCCGGGGGAGGCCGGGGCTTGGTGGGAGCCCCAGACTCGGCCCTGACCCCCGCCGGCATTTTCTTTTCGAGATCACTCTTCATCTCGACCGGAGCGGAAGCTCGATTTCCTGCACAGTCCGATTCGGCGTTGAACACAATCGTGCTGCCTAATACCTCCGGAAAATACAAAAAAAAACAATAAAAACATGTTTTTTTTTTAATTTTGAGTCGATACACTTGTCTTTAGATTAACTGGAAAATTAATAAATATTAATAAATGGAAAAGATGGAAAGAGTTTTGACTCTTGACATCTTGACATTAATTGCCATACGGGTCGCTTATTTTATTATTGAATGTCGAAATATTTTCACGTGTTTTGGTGTGCTCGGCAAATATTTATTTTTGAAAAACGTAGAAAACGTTTGGCTCAGCCTTTGTATTCGCCGTTCATGGTTCCTACGTCTGCTTACGATTATCGGAGATAAAATATACCTTAAAATGACGAATGTATAAAGATATCTATTCTAAGTTTTTTTTCTGTAAAGGAGCACCATTATTCCTAGTTACATGTAGAATTCTTATTTTGATGGTACAGTTGAGGAAAACCTATAAAAAGTTAAATATATATAATCACGCTCCTTAACCTTTTAGCGATGATTATATGCTTGTACATATTAACGTTGTGAACAACGATATATCGTCGTTCAGCACTAAATAAATTTTCTCGGCCTTTTCAAATGGTTTATTTCCTTTACCATTTGAAAGCTAAACAGCGATTTATAGTATTTTTTTGCATTAGCGAAAATCACCTCAGTAGCAAAGAATTAACAAAAACGTCGTTCGGTAGTCAATGGATTAAATATTTAATAGAAAACCTCTTCCAAATGGATTTTACATCATTTTTAAAATGATGTGAAAATCCATTTTTTATTTTACCCTCAGCTGAACAACGAATTATTGTTGTTTTTTTTTGTATATACGAAATACATATCAACAGCAAAGGTTTAACAATAACGTAATTTATTTTGCCCGTTGACTGCTGAACTACGATTTATCGTTGTGTTTTGTGACAGAGAGAAAAATCTCAGCAGTCAAAGGGTTAACAACAACGTCGTTCTGCAGTAAAAATATTAAAGATTTAATTCAAAACAATGTTCACATATTTTTAAGAACGATTTATTTTCTTTTACCCTTTGATTGTTAAACGACGATTTATATTTTTTTTGTACTAGCGTGAAACATCTCAGTAACAAGTTGTTAACAAAAACGTCGTTTGGCAGTTAATGGGTTAAAGATTTAATCTAATACCCCTTCTAAATTAATTTCACATAATTTCAAAACTATTTTTTTATTTGACCCGTTGACTGCTGAGCAACGGTTTATCGTTAAAACTTTTAAATAAATTTTCACATATTTTTTTCTTTTACCCTTTAACATCAACAACAATTTATTGTTGTTTTTTTGTATATGTGAAACGCAATGAAAAGCAGCAAATGTTTAACAATAATGTCGTTCAGCAGTCAATGAATTTTCTCGCTCTTTTCAAAACAATTTTTCCATCCTTTTTTACACTGATATATTTTATTTTACCCTCTGAATGCTAAACAACGATATATCGTGTTTTTTTGTACTAGGGAAAAATATCTCAGTGGTTAAAGGGTTAACAACTACGTCGTTCAGCTGTTAATGAATTAAATATCTAATTTAAAACTTCCAAATAATATTTTTTATACTGATTATCTTCTTTAACCTAGCCGTGCCGATGGGAACCCCAAGTTTTTGTATAAAATAACTCTTTTAATATAAATCCTAGATGTCCCAAACCTTTTGTGTATGTCTAAAAAGTCTAATGAATTAATATAAATAATCAATGACCGAGAAAAAAAAATAAAAACAACAATATTTTTTTCCCTTCATACCGGATACGAGCGAGAAAAAACATCGCGCATGTGTATGTGCGACCGAGAAAAAACATGTGTCAAAATAAAAAAAATCAAAATACTGGCCCAATTATGAAGCATATCATGAATAACTATTTTTATTCTTAAATAAATTCATTTTTAAAACAAATGTTAAGGTATTGTCGAAAAATTGATCAATATCTTGACATGAAATGTTTGGGGTCTATTTTCATACATTAATTTAATACAAACTAGACCACATCGGCCATAGCCGTTGGTTTCGAACCACCGTGACTTTTCGACTACTGAACAACGAATTATCGTTTTTTTTTGTACTAGTAAACTAGCCGTACTAGAAACATTTCATCATATTGTTCAAAATTTAGAAGAATATATTATATTTTTAAATAAAAAAATATTTTTATGATATAATATTGAAAATAAACCAGTGTCGTGGTTTGGCATTGCATTTTTAGGGTCTTTAGAATCTTAATAGAATTTTTAAATGGGTGAATAGCGCTCTGAAATATTTATGTTATGCCATCAATTATTGCCCAAGATACAAGGGGAATGAAATTCTCACTCCTCCCCCAGTGTCAAATTATGACACTGACCGATTTTAATATTATTTTCAACTTTTCTGAAGAAGAGGAATTAAATTGCAATATTAAATCTTCTAAAATCAGCATCTTCTGTCCAATCTTTTGTTATGCCATTCATCCCTCGTAGTCAAATAGGTAAATAAATAAATTTTACACGATAGCATCTCGATCGTATTTACTATGTAAAATAGAGAAATGTGCATATAAAATATTTATTCATAGGAATAAATTATATTTTTGAAGTTATACGACTGGAATTATTATTTTTGAATTATTGCACATTGTATAGCGATTGCTTTAATATTTCAGAATAAATTAAAGAATCACAATGCGATCGTGGTTCCTTTTACATCCGAAACCGAAAGCACACTTCGATCTGGTTTTAATTTAACCCGTTCGACTAATTGACGTGCGAGAAAGTGGCCAAAGTGCCAAACGAGCGAGTTGGCAAAACTGTTGCAATTTTTGCGTAAGCTCAATTGACAATAATCATTCAATTACATCTTCACTTTGCGTAATCGAGCTTTTTTTGCAATGTTTATTTTTTTTAATAACTGTGGCTCTAGGCAGAGAGCGATACGTTCGCATTGCCTAATTCGATCCAACGACGCTCAAAACATTCAATTACGGACAATTATGTTATAAATCTCTATTCAGGGAATTATTATCTACGTGTAAAAATATAATTGTATACGTTCTCGGCGTGCCTTGTGCTAATGCTTTTGTCATATGGATATATGAAGGGCCGCAGTTGTGTAATGGACCACTTATCCGACCACGTAACGGAAGTGTTAATATTAGATAAAAAAAAAGAAAATTCAAAACGGATGAATGGAAACTGGTTTAAAACAAAATCGCCAGATTAGCGTTATATCTATTTTCTACATAATTCATTAATCAAGATCGCTCTCTCGTATGTATTCTCATTCTCGCGCCGTCACTGCATCGCGGAGATGCATTGCGAATTGCATGAAATATAACTATGCACAATTGGATGATTGACCAAAAATATTATGTAAAGGATCGCATAAGAGCGGAGAGCCCCGGGCCAGATGAGCGATCGGAGCGAAATAAAAAAGATGATCGGAACTGGACCCGGCGTCGGATCTATACCGGCCGATATTAACTTTTACCAGCTTGCGGGCATAATTATTTGTTGTATAAAAAAAAAATGGCCGTCTTTCTATATTAACATTTCGAATTATGGCCGTATCCGGATGGAGAGCGCAAAATAAATTGTGAGAAAAGTGTACGATGCGATGCATCGAACGCAGCGGCTACGTAACCGTCGATAATGGACTGCTCGTCCTGTGCACGCGATGCGACAATCTCTGTTCGGCATATTCTGCAACGTATTGATGCGCATAAGAATCAATCATCGAGCAGACGTGCGCATCTAAATGCTTTCGGACTTTCTTCTTCTTGCAAGTCAGCCGCCGTACTTTGCGCAAACGCCTTCGGAGCCGTCGGTCGTCGAGCCTTTTTCCAGAGATCGCCAACGCATTTCGCATGCAGAAGAGGCGATCGCAATCGCTGCGAAATGTCCACGAGAGCATGTCGAAAAGAATGCAATTAACATGAATGGGTCGTAGATGTAAATCAAAAATATGTAGAATTAATTGGCGAACTCAAGTGCAGGTGAAATTCGCCAAATTATATGATATACGAGATATAATTTAATAACCAAAATTAAGTCGCGAATTAATAGAAAATTTAAGCCAAAGAACATCATACCGAAAAGTAATCAAAATCTCTTCGACGAGTTTAACTCACGCAAGCACGTGAGTTTATTGTTATTGGATACTATTTTTGTTCGATCAAGAAAGGAAGGCAAACGAAGCAAGTGAAAAATTACCGATACTTACGGGAATATTCTGAAACAAAACGAGTGGGACGAAAAGGACGACCCCAATAATTATATTATCGTATCCCGAGGGCATTGGGAATTCGACAGCAACGAAATTGGATTCCTCGTGAATTGATTAACGGCGTACCATCTGTGCGTCTCTTTTGTCTCGGTATGAAACCGATCCGTTCTAGCGGCGTATTGTAGATGGATTTGAGAAGTCGGTGCTATACAATAATCCTTTGTAGATTTTCAAGGCGCTTTTGATAACGCCTGGTGGCCAATGATACTCGCCAAACTTAGGGTTCGGGGTATCCCAGATAACTTGTACAGCCTTATACAAAGCTACTTTCCTTAACCGTGGCGTACTTTTTTTAAACCAGTTGCTCGGTCATTCGTCGACCAACTTCAATTGGGTGCCCGCAAGGGTCTGTGTTGGGACCCTTGTTGTAGATGTCCTCTGTATGACGACCTACTAAAGAGTGGTTTACCAAATGGACTGTCACATTATTGATTATGCCGATGACGTTACCTTAGTTGTCGAGGCTGGAATCAGTCTCTGGAGAGACAAAGTATATCGCACTTTAAGCCATCTCAGAATGGGGCCAAATGAAAATCAGCTCTCATTCGCTCAAACAAGACTGAGGCAATCCTCCTCGAAGTCGACTCAGATCATATAAATCCTCATTTTTTTTGCGTTCAATAGCAAGAAGGTTCGAGATATCTCAGGATCAAATTTTACTATCTGGGTGTATTGCTGGATAGACGATCACTTTTGTTAGATGCAAGAGATGCAGTTGACAAAGCTAAAGCCGCGTTTTACCGTATTTCTCGCATCGCGTCTAATACATGGGGTGTAGGTTACAAATCGCGGTTATTTGCCTATAATTCCATCTTCTGTGGGATTGTAGGGTACGCAGCTGGATGCTGGGCGCACCGCTGTTCGTTGTCACATGTTAGTAGAATCCTTTTATTGGGGCAGCGCTCGCCCCTCCCTTAATCTCACTCGCGTTTATCGCACGTCTTCAACGGCATCACTCTTAATTATTGCTAGCGTCCTTCCGCTCGACCTTGAAATCCAGCTGAGGGCCGTCAGTTTTTGCTTGAAAAAAAACAGTCCTGTGTCGTCAGCGCCACTACAACTTTAAAATCACGCGTCCGCAAATCGGCTCTTGATCAGTGGCAGGAGAGGTAGGATTCCTCCCCAAAGGGCGGACTACCTATCTCTTCTTTTCGCGATATCAGAGCCAGGCTTAATAGCTGGTTCTTCCCAGACTTTTGGGTCAGTCAATTTCTGACTGGCCACAGTAATTCGGAGCTAAACTTGGGGTTTTAAACTTGTAGCATCTGCACATTGCTGGTGTGGTTTCGTCTGTCAGGATTACAGTCACGTTCTGTGGTCCTGTCCTTACCTGGACGCTGCGCGTCGCGATCTACTCTATGCTGTCCGATGCGGCATTTCTCCACGGGTCTCTCGGTGGAGGGCCTATCGGACACATGGACCTGGTCAGCGGTGTAATTTGCTACAGGGCATTTTGCTCGCGCATCGACTTTCGGAGGGATTGCGAGCTACTTTCCTCTCCATACCCCTTTCTTAAAAAGACTAGCATTATATTTTAACTTCCGCGTTTCCAAAGAAAAAGAAACTGCTATTGTTGCACAGATTGAAGAGACCCTAAGCTGGTATATGCGGTGCGGCTGGATGGCAAGAGATGGAACTGTGTCGGACCGGTCTGACCAACCTCATCCCTGGGTACAAAAGTATACAATAATCCTATCGCGGCAATCCCGTCACGCTGCTGAGAGTACGGGCAAAACTGGTTTCCGGTTCTTCCCTAATATGTACTAGCTCGAGTTAAGCTGCATTGGTTTGTTCCTCACCATTACGTGTCCGATTTATCACGGTTGCTTAAGCGCTAACAATCAATACTCATCATTACAGGCCTTAAGGTTATTGGCGGGAGTTTTGTGACTCTTTCACACACATGAACACATTCTTAGGAGCTTGTTTCCTCCATCCCTGCTTACAGGGATTTTGTAACTTACGCCGGCCAGGTCGGAGCGAGATTTTCCTCCCTTAACATAATAACCTTGCCTTCTTAGGTGTAGGTGCTGTTCAAAAGGAATGTTGATGCGATGGTTGCCACGATGGCTCGTCAGAGGTAGTCTACATTTAGACTCACCAAAAGGTGGGCCCTCCAGGAAATCCTTAGCCATATTTTGTTGTTATATATAATAATGCTGTAACAATATAGATTTTAATTAATTATAATGCAGATATGTTGTAGATATGTGCAGATATGATAATAATTGTAGTTGAAAATGTATGGTTGATGAATAAAGAGTTATACAATAATCCTCTTTGGCGGAGCGGCCACCACGACCTCCTCGCGGTGCCAGAGGTGAGTAGGAGGACGGGAGCCAGTAGGGACGTTCCCTAGAGTAAACCGCGCTCCGGGCCGCCCCTGCGAGTCAACATGCCAGGCAGGTCATTACGGTTTC
Organism: Philopotamus ludificatus; assembly: GCA_022495035.1. Lineage (NCBI taxonomy): Eukaryota > Metazoa > Arthropoda > Insecta > Trichoptera > Philopotamidae > Philopotamus > Philopotamus ludificatus. Next base: position 8,961 of record JAGXCT010032936.1, read on the forward strand.
TCCGTCCTCAGAAACTAACAAGGAGGCCCCTGGCGAGAGTCCCCGCCGACAGGCGGTGCGCCATGGGCTCCTCCTCGGCGACGGAATTTCCTGTTGTCACCTGTTGTCTTAGAGGAGCAATCTTTGACTCCCAGTCGAACTCCGCGGTCTACATGATGAAAGGGGCTAATTGCAATAGTTTGATGGGACGCTTGTAGCCGCTGTCCGTGATTAGGCTCGGCTTTGGCTCCTAGAACATCTGTAGATAGCTTAGCTACGGCTGGGCACGCGGAAATTTCCATGGCTTTATAGTAGGGGACGGAGTGTGCGGATGTGGCAAACCCGCACAATTCCACTCTATCGCAAGCCTCGCGGTGCTGGGCGTGAGAAAAGCGGGAAGGGAATCGTCTCCTCGCTCCGTTCTGATAAACAAGGCCTCACGTGGCCCAGTACAAGCAGGCGTGTTGTGGGGCGCTCCCGACCGCACAGGGCCCTCCTTTCTCCTGGTTCACCGAGTCAGCGCCTCCATGAAATAATCCTGCACGAATAAAACAATGGGTTTTTTCCAGAGAAGTATCTATTCCGACCCCTCGACCATCACTAACAATAAAGAAAGTCCTTGTTTGTGTGTGGTGGAATTTTTCTGGAATTATACACTATGAATTGCTTGAACCTGGTCAGACCGTTACAGCGACATGGTATTGTGAACAACTCGAGTGAATGAAACAAGAGCTCATTAAAAAACGATCCGTTTTAGTTAATAACAAAAAAAGAATCCTTCAACACGATAACGCGAGGAATCACACAAAAATAAGGGAGCTTGGATTGAAACATTTAACTCATCCCCCCTATTCATCGGATCTCGCGCCGTCGGATTACCATCCTTTCAGATCGTTAGAGCATACAGTTTTTTAATGAAAAATCGAAGGACTTTTTTTAAAAAGGAACCAAACAACTGCCTTTACGCAAAAAGTGCTATGAAATGGATGGAAATTATTTTGTTGATTAGTGTTTAAGATTTTTTTAATAAATAAATGTTTTTGCGAGCAAAACAAATTTTGATCATTTTCGGTCCCCCTAATATATTAGAATAGTAGTTTCCTACATATATCCCTTTTAACCAAATAATGTGTAAAATATGTTTAGGAATTTGTAAATTTCGTCGTTATAAATGTATTATGTTGTGTTGGCACACGTGTCTCTGACGTATCTTGACATCGGTAGCTACATCGGATGGTAAATTTTACATGTTTTGGTATGCTCGGTGAATTTTTATTTGTAGTAAAAAGTAAATGTTTTACCAATATCGAAGATAAAAAGACAGAATCCCTGAAGAAGCTAAATGCCATACTGAAAATTAGGCCTTCATTAAATGTCTGATGTATCTGATAATTAAAAGGGACAATATTAGTGTAGATTTTTAATTGAAAAGCTAAAGTTTCGCATATTTTTATATCAAATTTTTGTGGGTTCCCAACCTTTTTCTTACACTTTTGATTAAATTTGATTTAAATTACAGAATTACAGCTTTGAATGAAACGTTGCCAACGATTGACGTTCGACAACCAACGAACTTCCGTATGAAGATTTATATAAAGTTCATCATTACTTTCGCATAATTGAGCAAAAAGGCGATCATACAACGACTTAGCTTTATGTTTATTAATTTAATACACAAATGCACTACAGAATGAAGTTTTGCCTTTGGAATATGCAGTACTCTGTCAGAATATCGGGAATTCTTTTTTATAGAAACGCTAAAAATCCTCGCCACTTTCCCGCCATTGTTACATAGTTTAGCAATTAAAAAATTAAATAAAATTTAGATGTTTTAATAGACCCCCGGAACATTATAGACCCTTTTCATACTTTCATAGACCCACAGGGGGTCCACCTGGACACCGGTGGGAAACCACGTATTAGAGGATAAATAATATAAAAATATTTGTTATCTTCCAATATATCTCAATATGAGATTATCAATTAAATATTGAATTAACAATGGACTGAAAGTTTGAATCAGATCTGTGAGAATGTAATCTATATTAATCATTGTGTTATTTAATAATAATTTACATTTAAAAAATGTATAAAAAAACGTAGAATTGTTACGCTTTATAAATATTTATTTTTTTATTAATAATATCATACACCACTATACATTTTTAAGCGCTTTTCAGTATGGCGTTTACATACTTCAATCTCTTTTGGCAATGTTGGCAAAACGTCGTCATCTCGTGTTTATTTTTAAATCTAGAAAGAAGTATCAGGGAGCCAAGTCCGATGATTAGGGAGGGTAAAGTCGTTTTGATTCATAGAATCATAGAGCAAAAATACTTCTTCACGGGAAACGGGAGTTTCTGGACAACACAATACCGTAAAATTAAGTACTTCGGACGCATCTTTCATGTACCAAAGTATCGTCTTCTGCAGAGCATCATGAAGATAAACGGTTTTAGGAAAGAGAGAATGTTATGGCACTTCAAAATTTGCAACTAAACCGGGTTGGAAGCTAAAGAATTGTTGAGAAAAAACTGTGAAAATAATGAACAAAAAAACAGTAAATCATCTACGTTCAAAATCGACGAGGAACTTGAAGAAGAAAATATTACGAAACTAGAAAAAGTCCCTGAATTTTAACAAATTATGTATTCACTTTAGACATACTATTTACTAAAGCACTTAATTTAGAGTGGCGTGTGCAAAAGTCCCTCCTATAGTACTTAAACGTACAAAAAACGCTAAATTTCTAAGCTCAAATCATGGTCAAATATTTCGTACATCTATATATATTGGTTGACAACTAAATATTATATAACTAATAATATCACAAGGTCGTTTAAAATATGTGTTATAACAAAATATAATTAAAAAAACATAACTCCAAATTTTATAGTGTGGTTGTTATTTCGGCGCTATAAGAGGGTTGGCGGAATTTCAATTAATATATTGTAATATTTATAATTTTACATATTTTGACACTGGGAGTCTGAATTATAATTTTAATAACCAGTGATTGTGAATTCAAATGCGTTAGATTCTTTCTTACATCGTCGTTATCTCCTCAATGTTGCCTTTTTAGCGCTATAAGCACTCAATAGACATAGTTATCAATGTCAAGATACGTCGTAAAAAATCTAGACACATTTTAGGAATATTTTAATAAATAAAACAGAGGAAAGTAAACAAGTAAATCAAGAGATTTATCATGATTGTTTTGTTTTTAATCAAGATAACCTGACGTTTGTTTCAATGAAGTTGGCAACACTGAGTTGCCATTGTTGAGCTGTCGGATTTGATGTCTGTGCTTGTCCAAACCTACCAAAATTAATAATAATTAACCTAACCTACCTCGACAAAAAAAACAATTATCACTTTCTAATTAATTATTAATTAATACAGTGGACTATTTTTTTATTGCAAATAAATATTTGATTAAAAACCGCGTATTGTATACTTGCATCTCGTTACTCTAATTAATGGATCAATTAATTATCCGCTAATGATAACAATAAGTGCAGGTAATTAAAACGAAAGTGTTTTGATATCCAACCGAGAGTTGAATAGATTCATTCATAATATTCAGAATCCCACATTCATTTCGCATTAATCTAAAAACACGTAGCTAAATAACCCTATTGGTATTACGAGCGCACACGTAAATATCTCGCTATCGCAACTGGGATCTATGGCTGTGTAACAGACAGTTTGGGAAGCGCTGTGCTGCATTATTCAAATTCGAACCGATCCATCGGTAGTTGGGTAATATAAAAATTCACTTCACACTTTCACCCGCGGAACAATTTGAATATGATAATGCCATATTCCAGAAATGGCGGCCGATTATCAACATCCTGAAATTAGCCGTGTGAGATAATAGGACATTAAAAAAAATGCAATCGTGAGCGTTGCGTAAGGCGATGGTGTCGCGATACGATCCTCCAGATTATTTAGACAATGAATTAAATAAAACGACGCAACCGACGCCGCTATGCGTCGGATTGATAGGCCTTATTGTTTGTAATTGCCATTGTTTTTAATTAGGCCGCGAGTGCACCACTGTGACTTATAGTCTTTTGACACGAATTCAGGAAGTCATTTTTTGCTGAAAAATTTCTTAGAAATTACGTGAATCTTCGTAGAAAGTGAAGAAGGTAGGCAACGCCCTGTTTTGAGGCGTTCGTGGTAAGCGATCTTATATAACGGTATCAATTTTGTTAAAAATTTACAGAATAATACGGTATTTAATTGATTATGATTTTTTATGTCAATATTTAATTTTTTTCGATCGTTTCTCGTAATCATTTTTTTAAAATCTTTAAAATTTATATTTCAGTATAATTGTTCACATATATTTGTTGATAAATAAAAATATATAATTGATTTGTAATCAGTTTTGTTAAAATTTGTAAACGATTACGGTTCAATTTGATCGTAAATATTTCAGCCTAATTTACATAATTCATTTTTATCAAATATTAATTATGTAAATATATATGATTATATATATTTTGATAAAAATATAATTTTGTGAATACGGTATTTTTGATAAAATTAAATAATTAAAAAATAGAAGTGATTTTTAATCAGCTTTGTTCAATTTTGTAGACGATTAAAATTCAATTTGATCGGTAATATTTTTAGCCTAATGGCATAATTCATTGTTAATAAATAATAATATCATAATTTATATTTTAGGCTAATTGTTCACATCAATTGTAATCAGTTTTGTTAAAATTTTCAAAAAAATAAACACAATAATTATTTTATAACGTGTTTGATAATAAAAAATAATTATGAAGAAATTAATTATTTATTTTGAATATCAAAAATGATCAGTTTTGTACATAATGTTGATGACAATTTGTTAAAAAGTTAACAAATTTGTTAAAAAAATGTGTAGTGATCAAATAATCATTTTTTTTGTCATTTGATCATATGTGAAAATGTTGAAATATTTTTTTCTGATTAAACATTGATATTGGGAAAAATATTTATATTCGTTTTTTAATCAGCTTATGTATGGTAATTAATCTTCACCCACAAATTTTACCAGTTGAATAATCTTAAAAAAAATATACGAAATGACAGAGAATTTTTATAATATGCTCCCACAAGTATGTAATCAGTTTTGTGAAAAAAGTAAAAATATCCTTAACCATTTCAGTGCAGGGCGCATGACGTACATGCGCAAACAAATCGTGTCCAGGGTGCGG
>JAGXCT010032937.1:0-24541 GCA_022495035.1 Philopotamus ludificatus
ATGTCCAATAAATAATATTTTCTTGAGTGTATACATATAGATCTATTTTACTGTCACTTATCCTTTATAATTAAAACATATTTTTTGCCAAAAATGCACAATTTTAAACTAGTACTTTCCAAACAGTTCTGAATTTTATAAAAAAAAGGCGTTTAAAATTAATATATAAATTTATCTTAATAAATGTATTTTTATGATATAAGAAATTGAGAAGCTTGGAACTGACAATACTATAAATTGATAACACAATCGTTTTGCTTCAATGACAGATTACTATTAGTAGTCATTGAAATGTACATGCATATGTCAATTTTATAATTTTCAGGTAAAATTCTTGATCAGACGAAAAGGTATTTTTTTTGTTATATAATTTTAATTAACTAGTCAAGCATCCCTACTATATCGTTTACTGTAAATCGCTGTTTTCTACAAAATTCCAATATTTTTAAGGTCAGATTAGATATTTCGTAAATCTATAATACATTGCCGAGCTAAATAAAGGTCAATGCTCTTTGGTTGACCAGGGATTTTGTAAAAAGCAGCGATTTAGAAGATAGTTGTATGGCAAGATCACCGGCGAAAAAAACACTTCTCCTGAAACAAATGCACCCCAAAAGACTATAACGGGCAAAAGTTTACCGGAACTGCACTAAAAAGGCTTGGAGGAAAATTATCTTCCCGTATGAGAGTAAATTTAAATAGTTTGTCTCAGGTAGCATTCAGTATGTAAGGAGGAAAACAGGTGAAAGTTTGACGAAAAATGAATCCAGCAGGAAAATTGGTTTGGGGATACTTTTCTTACTATGGAGTTGGAGATTTAGTGTTCGTCAATGTAACCGTCAATGCAGAAGTTTATAAAAGAATCATCTTTAATTACAGTCTTGGGAACGTAACTCTTCCTAAGCAATCGTCTGTTAAAGATCTGGGTATTTTGTTTGATTCTAAGTTAAAATTTAGTTTAGATGTATCGGGCGTGTGTATGAGATCGTCAAGAATGTTGGGCTTTGTCTTGAGAAATTCTCATCACATACGTACCACCTTAATCATACGATGCATTGGCTCGGAGTTTGCTCGAATCAGGTTCCATTATATGGACTTCTTATAACGTTTCGAATTCGCTCGGATTAGAAAAAATACAGAAAAAATTCCCTACATGTTTTTATTTTTTTATGCGTGATTGGCAACCTGGGTTATTCTGTAATGCCAATCACGCATTGTCTTTATAAATAAATTAATTAATTAAATATACGAGTACCTTGTTCCATCCATAGGACCTCCTGGACGATTCTGCACTATTCACTTTAGTTTAGGGAAAAAACATCTAAAATGTTTCATGCTTATTTACACAGATCAGAGATTTAATAGAAAAACTTGGATTTAAACATTAAATTTACCAAGTCTTTGTTGCCGTTATCTCTTCATACTTTAAGAATTTACTTGAAAGATTAATCGGATTTAATTTTTTCCACAAATAAAAAATCGCCGAACACACCGAAACACGTAAAACCTTTACAAAATCTAACAATAAACTAAGCTTACGATATAGCTACCAATGTCAGATAAATCAGCAAAAAAATTTACAATCACAACATTAAAATTTTAACATTTAATTAAAATGTACAGCTCGCGAAATTCAAATTTCCGGAAATTTTGTGATGAAATCTTTTATGTACATAGTATTAGTAATATAAGTTAAAATTAGTGGCAGCTTACCTGTTGCAATTAGCCGGCAAATAAATAAATTGGATGTATTTGTTATTAAAGTAGATGTTTCTTGCAATTGTCAGACAATTCTAAGGGTATCTCTAAGGTTAGCACACACTAGCACAATAAGATTGATACACATCTGCCAACAATACTTATATATACTCTCGGTTTAAAATTCTAAAGATAGTATTAGTTGTGTATTAGATTCTTAGATGGAATTATAGTATTATGTATGTGATATTATTATATGAAAAATTTAATATTATCATTATATATCAAAAAAATAATTTCATTTGTTTATTTTATTGTACTACTGCTACAGATTATTATACAATATATGAACAATTATAATTTAGTTTTTGATGGCCAGCAGCTTTTAATTGTGAACAAAATTAAATTGAGTTCATCTTGTTCACCCACTATGTTTGGAGATCTGCTGTCTCTAAATAAATTCTGTGAGATATGAATTTAAATGATGGCGTTCTGTTCTTCGGTGTCGTTTATTCCGCCACTTGCCAGATAGACGCTCACTGAAAATCCACTGTTAAGGAAGTACTCGGCCAGCATTGTTCTTCCTCTTGGTAAACAGGCTCTCGTCAATTTCGACTATTAGTCCATTGCCTCTGATCTTTTGTCGAGACAGTTGATGGAGGTAATCCGCGCAAATCTCTTTCTGTAGACATAACATATCCGGTCTGGGAGTATTCCTCGGTCTTGTAAAAATGTAAAAGCTTATTTTTTCCGTAATCGGCAGAGTGAATAAGTTCATTGGTAAATTTGTGTATGCGATTGGCAATTGTGAAAAACAAACAAATGAATGAAATATTTCAAATATTTTTATTTAAAATTCTTTTTTTAATAAGTGTGCGTATAACAGGAAAATACCTCATTTTCTTATAATATTATAATAGTAAAAATTAAAACAAATAGTGAGGCGCTCGACTCAAATTTATTATTTCACACTATATCTATCAATATTTACACGTTATTTTAACAACTAATTTTCACATTTTTTTATTCCGATGATATATGCATTGCGATTTATTCCGATGATATATGCATTGCCTAATTATTTTAGACAATATGTATGAAGCATTCATCATCGTTTAAACGAAATAAAACAATTATAAATATTTATTAGGATAAAAAAACATATGTTAAGAGGACCGAAAAGTAATCAAAATTTCTTCGATGAGCTCATTCACAGTTAGGTTGTGTCGAGACCTTATTACATTTTCTTATTACGTCAAGGCTATGTTGCAATAAGCACACTTACGTCATTGTATGCTATTTTTGATCGATCAAGGATTGATGGGGATATTCTGAAACTAAACAAGTGTCGTCAGTGGTTTAAAAAGTTTAAAAATGAAAAGGACGACCCCAAAAATTAGATGATGATATCCCGAAGACGACGGTGGATTCGGATCCTCATCAAACAATTGAGGAATTATCATTGAAGTTTGGCTGTCCATAATATACAGTTCAGGATCATCATTGGAAAACTGTACAGGCAAGGAATTTGGGTTCCATCTGCTCGTCTCTTTAATCTAGGTATGAAGTCGATCCGTTTTTGTGGCGAATTGTAACTGGAGATGAGAAGTGCGTGCTATACAATAATCCTGTACAAAAAAAACAATGGCTTTCTTCCGGAGAAGTACACTAGGAATAGCTTGAACCTGATCAGACCGTTACATCAACAGTGTATTGAGAAAATCTCGAGCGAATGAAACAAGAGCTCATAAAAAAGGATTTGTTTTGGTCAATAGCAAAAAAAGATCCTTCAACACGATAACACGAGGCAAAAATAACACAGGAAAAAATATGGGAGCTTGGATTGAAACTTTTAACTCATCCACTCTATTCTCCGGATCTCGCACCGTCGGATTACCATCTTTTCAGACCGTTAGAGCATACATTAAGAGGTTACAAATTTATTAATGAAAAAAAAAATCATTTTAACAGTTTTTAACGAGGAAAAGGATTTAATTACCGAATTATACCGATATATCAGATAATGTATCGGAAACAATCACAAATAAAAAAAAATCATACATTTATCTAGATTTAAACTATCTTAAATGAAGATAAATATTCCTTTGTTTGTCGAAAATTATTTCCTGTGCCGATAGATTAACAAAATTAAATAATACATGAGACGATTCAATTAATCGACTTTCTTGGATTTAGACGATGGTCCGTCTTTGCCGACTTCTCTTTTCCTTTTATTAATCGGATTTCTAGGATCGTATATGTCATACCAATCATCGCCTTTGGTTGAAGCATCCTTTGCTAATACTTCTCCTTTACTTTCGAAACGTAGTTTATGAGTTAACCTAAAAATTAGATGTGATATATGTAATGTGAAACACAAACTGATACAATCTATACACTCATACCAATTATCGCTATTGATATCTTCGGAGTCGCTCGGTTCTTTGTCTTCGGTGACGTCATCATTTTCAAGTTTTTCTTTGGCCGAACTAAGTTTCTTCTGAAATTTGCTCAAAAGTGCGAGCGTAAATTGTTCCCTAAAAATAATGTATTTTATTGTATTATGGATAAACTATTACATGTGTTAGAATAATCTAATCTGTGACTGAAGATAAATATCAAATACAAAATCCAATGATTTATTCTAAACACAATTCAGCAGATTACAAGGAAATAAAAAACAATCGTATGTTTGGTAACAATATAATTAATTAACTGTACAATTTTAATAATAAATATTTTTACGTCTTGATATCAACACAATCTGAAATATCAACGGAATCATGTACAATAGCCTCGTCCCAGGGTCCATAGATATTATCTTTATATTTCTGCCATTTTACAAAGAGATACGGACAGAATACGTTTAAAAATATCACGGCAAATAAGAAAAAACAAAACATGGTCTTCGATACAACCCATAAGGACAAAAACGTTACCAAGGCAGTTGTGCAAAAAGCAAATATGGCATAATTCGTGTTCCATATCATTTTAATAAGTATCGGAGACAACACGAAAGCTAACACGGAGAGCGTCAACAGTACGAATGCATAAAACGGATTTGATAATCGCGACGAGAGACAGATTGATCCAAAAATTGCAGAATTTATTGAGAGCGAATTCGATACGACCGCCACCGATAAACCGTAATCGGAAAATATCAAATGAATCAACATCATAAATAGCGTAGTGGCAAATATCGTATCGGTGCTGACCGTGTCCGTTAAGCTGTGCAAAATTGGAGAGAAAATATAACCAAAAACTAAATATATCAACACCATTTTGAAATCTTCAAATATGATTTTCATAAATGAGCTTTTTGAATTAGAATGATTTTTCAATGAACTATCGTTCGTTTTGTTATCACCGTCCGGTTTATCCGCATCACTTTCTTTGTTAATTACATCTTGTTTATGTATATTCGGCACATAACTCAAAAAAAGAAATAAAAAATATCCTAATAAAGTCGCAACACTCAATATTCCGAATACATATTCGGCCGTAATCCATTCGTTGTATAAATACGTGAATATTATTGAAAATATAACACACGTCGACACTTTCTGCGTCACTCTACACGAACCGAGAAGACACTGACGAAATGTAACGTCGTACACGTGAATGTTCTTCCGCAATTCTTGTAAAAACCTTTTATCCGTGTAATTATCCGGATATTCACTATTGTGTTCATATAACTTTTTAACCCATGGAATACTATTTTGTTGCATTAACCTCTGCTTCATTCTGCAACAATTTTAACATCACCGTTAGAACTATAATATTTCCGATCACCTTTGTACAGTATCGATCATTGAAATGTACTTAGGCAAAAAATATTAATATCTAATTAATAATAAGAAAGAACATTTTAAAATCAAAACTGAAGCATCGGTGGACTTTAGACAATCTGCAGTGACTAGATTTATCAAGAAATTCCAAAAAATTGGGTCTGTAAAGCGCAAAAAAGAAACAGGACCAAAGCAGAAAACAGCCTCTTCAGAAGATCGTCTTTTAAAAAAGATCTGCTCAACCAACTGACTCAAAACTGCAATGGATATAAGTACAGAGTTCATCGGAGGTGGAGGAACCGAAGTCAGTGTCGAAACGTTAAACGAAAAAACCAAATAGTTTCTTCTGGAACAAATGCACGCCAAAAGACTTCAATGAGCAAAGGTTTACCAGATCTGTACTAAAGAGGACTGGAGGAAAATTATCTTCTCGGAGAAAAGCGAATTTAACTTGTTCGGTTCAGGCCATGAGGCCAAAATGATTAAAGTTTGTTTTGTTTAACCATTTACCTTTGTTTAGAGAAAAAATATCTAAAATTTTCACAGGTTAGATTTAATAGAAAAACTTTAGTCAGGATTTAGTCCTGATTGAAACTCCATTGGAAATTTATGGCACATTATGAAAACAAAAGTCAACAGAGAAAGCCTGTCAATTTAAAATCACCATTAACATCAATAATAGGGTTTAGCATGAAGAGATAACCGCAAAAACAACAAAGAAGTTGTTGGATTCAATGACGGCCCGGATTTAAACTGTTATAAAAATATAGAAGGAACCATAAAAATATTTTTTTTCTTTTAAGGCTCATTTTAAGTATTTTTCCTCGAGAATAACTAGTATTAGAAAAATATCCCAAAACTGACAAGGTTGCAAAATTTTGAAATATTTCAAGGACTTACTAGAAAAATTTACCTGAGTTTCAAAAATTTCAATGACCGTTACTGTATGTCTAGTCGTAGATAGCGATTGTATCAGTCACAGATAGATTATTACGAGCGAATTTAATATAATACAAACCTTGAAACTCCCTTTTTGGGCAATTCTTCCATTTTCTTTTTGTATTTTTCTTGTTCGCTCTCATAATCTTCCATCATATCGTTCATTGGTTTGGGTGCTACCACTTTCTCAATATCTTTTTCAGCATCAGGATTTTCAACGACATTTTTTTTCCCACTCATCTCTCTCTTTAGTTCTTTAATTTGTTCTTTGATTTCAAGGCTGAAAAATAGTTATTATTAAGTGTATTAGTATTAGCGTGTGTGATGAATAAGCAGTTGTCACGCCGGCGTGACAATAGCGGTTAAAGATTAAATAGTTATCTGATTACAATTGTTTTTTTCTGGCTTCTTTTTTGTCTTTTCCCAAATAATATTCTTCAATTTCTTCCTCTTTTTCTACAGCTTCTTCGGGATTTTTATTTTTAGCTTGCAATTTGTTTCTGATATTAGCGATAGCATCGGGTCCAAGTTCTGAGGAAGGCTTGTCTTCTTCATCTATTTTTTTCTCTTCAGAATCCATATCTAAATAATTATGAAATATAAACGTTAATGTTTTGGATTGATTAACAAAAATATGCGGAATTTTTGAATTTTACAGGCTGTAAAAATCAATCATTTTTTTTATTATTGTGTTGGTACACTTGACTCTGACTTATATGCTTACAATATTATTGACTTTTGAAAAGGTTTCATGATTTTTTAAGTACTCAGCGAATTTTTACTTGTGGAGAAAATGAAAATGTCTCTATATTCGCCAGACTTGGACCCCTGAGACTTCTTTCTATTCCCAAAGATAAAAAAAACGTTAAGACAACATTTTTCCAAGATTGAGGGGAAAAAATCAGAATCTCCAAATAGGCTAAACAAAATATTGAAAATAGTGTTCCAGAAGAGCTTCAAAGATTGAAAAAAGTCGTTGCACAAGTTTATAATGTATTTGGCGAAGACTATTTTGAATGGAATAAAATTAGTATTGATTGAATAAATAAAGATTTTTTAAAAATAATGAAAAATCTTGATAATTTTTCCATCAAATTTCGTTTATTATTAAAAAAAATTACCGATCGCAGTCAATTTGCTTAATTTAGGATCATCTAATAGATCGTGAGTAGATTTTGGTTTTCCGCGATATTCAATAGATTGATCTTCATCCTCCTCTGCTTCCATTCCAAATGATAAAAGTCCAAAATTTCTTAAAAATTAAATAAAATATTAAAATACAAATATGAAATATAATTACACAATACTAATTTACATACTTGACGCCCTTTTCTTTCTTCTTCTTCTTTTCAACGACCTCTTCCGCTGGTTTTTCAGCAATACGCGGCACAATATCTTCAAAAGGATTTACTAATATTTCACAGCTGATTATTTTATGTGGATATTCGGGTCTTTCATTCTCATCTATATCTCCCTCTGCTAATTTGAGCATGTTGTATATCGTCTCACCTAATAATTAATGAAAAATATACATATTAATAAAAATCCACATCGTTAATAAGTTAAACATATTAATTACGATAAATATTACCAGTAACTTTAGCAAATATAGTATGTTTATTTTGTAATTCTGGTGTGGTATTGAGGGTGAAGAAAAATTGAGATCCATTATCATCTTTTCCAGCATTGGCCATGGCAACGAGCCCACGACGGTTGAACCGAAGCCGGGTATGAAATTCATCCTACGATCATTTAATTAAATAATAATAAAATCATATAAACCATTTAAAAATATGTTTATAAATAAAAAACCTTAAAGGTCGCTCCGTATATAGATTCTCCGCCGGTTCCATCTCCATTCGGATCACCTCCTTGCACAATAAAATCTGGCACAACTCGATGAAAAATCGTTTCTAAAATAAATAAAAATATATAAAATATAGAATTGTAGAGTAGAATATTAAATATATCTAATAAAACCCACCATTATAATATCCTTCCATACATAATTGAATGAAATTCCGACATGCTTTTGGCGCCTCTTTGGTCCATAGTTCGATATCAATGTCACCAACGGTTGTTTTGAGAAGAATCTATGAAACATTAAAATTCATATATTATTATGGTTTATCATGAAATTATAATTTCGTGTTGTATTCATATTCGAATATGAATATTATTTATTATTATAATAATCAATATATTATAGCTTAATTACAAAATTATTTTATATGTCAAACAAATATTACCGGAATAATACAGGTTGATTTTCATTGTGTATCATTGAAAAATGTAGTCTATATTATACAACAAAAAGCGAAAATACCTTTCCTAAAGCCGGAGGTTCCTGGATATATATATTACTCATTTTAAATTAGACGGAAACTTCAGAATGACAACTAACGCCAAACATAACCCTAAATATAGTGTTGCCAGCCGAAAAAAATATCACTATCAGTGATATTTTTTGCAATAATTAATTGCACGTAAAAATGTATATATAAAGCTATGATTTAACACAAAGATCTTATAATAAGAATATTTATCAAAACTAAAAAATTGAAAAGTTTTACTATTACTACTGCTGTTCTGTAGTTTGCTATGTGTAAAGCTTTGGTCTCTCTTTTCTTTCGTTCGTATTTAATTCCATAAATTAAATTTAATGAATTAAAGATTATATGATTAATTATAAAAATGAGTACAGTATGAAAACTATATATTATTTTATTCTATTCATTTAAAAATAATATACAGTGAAACCCATTTCTACGTGTTTGAAGGAACTGATTGAAAAAACGTAATCAGAGGGAAAACGTAGATTTGGGGCACTAAAAAAAAAACGGGATCGTAAAAATTAACGCAAATTGCGTGAAAACGTGAATTCCGGGCACGTAAAGAAGGGGTTTCACTGTAGTTCATTACGTTTATTCATTAGTTTCATTCCGATTCATTATTTTATATGTAAGGGAAAATTAGTGTGGTTCATTTTATTAATTTGTGGTTCAATGTACGAAAAATATTAATTTAATTTCTGCTCTTTTATATTCTCTGCAAATTATTTTAAATCGATTGACAATATATATTTTTAAAATAGAATTTAAAATATTTATTGACTTTGCAATATAACTTTACATTATTCAATTATTGATCAGCACAACCCCAAAATAAACCTTTATTGTTATTGCTGGTTGTTAGCGAATCGTCATATGAAGCACATAAAATCAGGTCTGGTCAATTTAATACGTATACATTTTTTGAAATAAATATAAATATTAACATCTGATTTAAGGAAAATATTAATATTTATATTTATTTAATAATCGCTGAAAGTATTCGCTTCAGCAGTAAAATTTAACATCCCTGACTTGTACAGCTTCCATAGATGTGAGAGGCCTTATCTCATTTTGCCACTCACCCGACACGTGGCATTTATATAATGCATATACTATAACACCTCTTTAGGGGGATTAGGATTAATCTCGTGCAATTTTTCCACAGTATTTTGGAGTGGGGAGAGCTAAACTTTAGTATATATATAAATATAAATTTATTAAACATAAAATAACAGTCTCAATTCCATAGTATATGAAGATAATTATACATGGAATGGTTTTCTTTACCAAAGGAATTACAAATTTATATTTTTTTGTTATTCATATATTAATTTATTTACAATGAATATATAATATCAATAAATCTGGATACTTTGTGGGATATATTAATAATTCCCCGAACGTCCACCCTTTTAAATCCGCGGCACGCGGACCTTATATTGGGATTAATCGCTAAAAAGTAACCCCATTATATATTTATCATTATTTTGATCCCCATTTATGATTCCGTACGTCGATTTTTTTATTTGTCACCCCCTTAGTCATATGACAAATGACACGTGGCATAAATAACGCCATGAATATGCGGTAAGGCATTACGATCGGTATTATATAACAATTTGTAAAAAATAACTCATTATATATTTTTAAATAAAAAAAATGTAATAATTTAGAGACACCTGTAGAACGAATCAAAATATGTTTAATAGTTAAAAGGATGGCGGATAATACATTGTAATGCTCATTACTAACGAAGCTTTAACGTCGATAAATCATTGATAGTGTTATCTCTGCAATAATGATGAACAATGACAAACAAATTCGGATAATTTAACAGCTAATATTGACAGGAGAAATTACTATCAGCTAATTACACGTCATATTTGGATTTAACAAATTACCTGCCGCAATAAAGATATTTCCCACTTCATTACGAATTAAAATGTTAATATTGTTTAATTGATACTATATCAATATTGAAACATTGCATGAATCATATAATATAACACTATTTTAATATGAAAATATGCAATCATCTTTTAAATATAATTTGTAATGCACTGAAAATAATAATATTTTTAATGATTATTCCGTATAATATGACACCTAAAAACCTGTAATACATAGTATAACAAAGAAATAATGTCAAATGCATTTATTTATGCGGGCAAAGTAAACCAATTCAGCACGTGCATAAGTGCATGAGTTAATTAAGCATAGCCATAAATTCGATTGTTAGGACCCGATAAAATTTAAAACGATGGCGGCGCGCATCTGTCATAATCGCCGAATTCTTTACGGCGGTAAAATCTATACAGATGTATACATCTCTATGTGTAATAATAATTTTAATAATATTATTATTATCAATATGATTTATTTAAATATCCCAGACTTTAAAAATATGATTAAATAATTAATTATTTATTATATTGCGTGAACGCAATAAATTGTCTCGCCGCATATAACTGCAAAGATAGACTTTGGCCATTTTAATGATAATTGATAAGAACTAAAAGCAGTCGACAATAAAGGGTTAATTATAATGTCGACATGTGATAATCGACTTGTTTATACGCACTCAGATAGACGACAGTGTGTGCCCAGTGGGCAGAGCGTCGAGACACGCTGTACTAGCGAAATCTTGGTGTTTAGCCACGAAATCGTAGTAGTTAGTTTATAGTTGTAGGAGCAGAGCCAGATTCTCAGTTCGTGTGGTGATAAATAGCCGAAGAGTGAAAACAAACAACCGCATTATTTATAAAAGAAGATAATAAAAGAGTAAAAACTCCTACAGCCGCATAGAAACAGGTCTAAACAAATAGTAATGTATGCGAGGTGGATGTCGGTTGTTGTAATCGGATTTTTAAATTGATTATGTTACTATTGGAGGTCAATAAATTCTTTATATAAACATGATTTATCGATCTCTGATCCACGTGTGAATGTTTATTTACACAGCTGACATTTGTCATTACCATTTAAGTATTTGTTTTAATAGAATTTCGATTTTTCGTAATGGTAACACTGTTCGTCGCCATTAATATTTGATTTTTCTGACAAGTGAATAGCAATTGTAACCTTAAAAAATGTACATGTATAATGACACTTTAATGCAATTATACAATTTGTATTTGGCGTAAGCGAATTATTTTTATTTTAATTGTTAATAGAATTATTGCTTGCCAAATGAAATTTGCATGTCGCAATATGATCTGACCGATTGAATCGTAGTAATGTCATTTTCGTTTCAATTTTAGGTCGAAGACATAAAAAAATTCGACCATATCCGACTCTTGATGGAATGCGAAGCTTTTGTTGTAAAGCTCGATTGTGGCGACTGTGGCACATGCAACAAATGTGTCACTCGCAGCAATCGTGTCCCTTGCAACAACTGTGACACACACTGCAGCTCATGCAGCAGCAGTGGAACGACAATGGAATATCACGAATTCGAGATAGTCCCCCTCGAAGGTGAGCGAAAAAATCTTTGAAGATACGATGTTCTGTTGATGTTAATTATTTACGTAATGTCTCGCAAATTCCTTATCGCATTAGGATATCTCAACGACGATATTTTGCATTAATAATAATAACACATTTTAAACATACGCCTCATAGCCTTGAAATAATTTGTCTTTGTGTTTTATACACAAAGAGTTATTATCTTATTTTAATTAGACATTTAACACATTTTAAAAATGAAAATCGTATTAATTTTTGGAATAATGTATATTAAATCAATCAGTAATACATTATCTAAAACAAATCTATTATTATTATTTTTATCTGTGTTTCTTTAAATAACGATTGTACATATAACTTGTGTCTATGCTGTAGTTAGGACTACTGTCTTGATTATATCTTATTTTCAATGTTTGTCAAATATAATGTATTATATTAAGAATATTATGTACATATTTTATATAAAAATAATGACATATTCACAGTGCGATTCTAACAATCGAGCACAATTCTGATAAACTTATCATTTGTTGGATAGTTGCCAGAGAAATGGGTTTAGAATAATTTAAAATATTTCTTTTGAATATATTTTTATATATTTACAGACATAATTTACAATGTTTATCTCAGCAAATATTATGTAACATCTTTGACCTTTAATTCGGGATGAGATATGATTCGTTTTGCGTATCATTATAATTAATGATACAATTCACGAAATGTTTTGAATTATTCATACATTTCAAAAATATAGAAAAATCTTACATATATAAACAAATATATATTTTTAAAAGATATTTGATAAAAATAAATGCGCGGAATTTTTCGCTCATTATTGAGAAATCGTTGTACTCTTATGTTTTTGCATGTGTTCACAAAATTTTGTTCTGGCCAAAAATTCGAGTAACGCCAGGGCAGTGGCGGATTGAGCACTTGAGAGGCCCCAGGCGCTATTCAATTTTGAAGGCCCCCCCTTATAAATAAATATTTTCACCACCCTTACACCATATAATCTGCATTCTAAGCGCACGTTTTTCTGCTCAATTTGCAATGTATTGGATACATAATTAATTTCACATCATTTATGTAAAAAAACAGAAAGAAAAATAAAATTCATCTTTTTTACTGTTATTGGTTCTTCTTTTTCTCTTTTTTATAGCTACTCGATGATCGATATTTGCAATCTCAATGTTATAAATATTATTATTATTTCTAATAAAATGCAGGGGCCCCCCGAGGGCCCCGATGCCGTGCATAGTTTTGCCTTAACCTTTCAGTGCGGGGCGCATGACGTACATGCGCATACAAATCGTGTCCAGGGTGCGGCCGCATGTCGTACATGCGCGAGATTCTTTAAAACTTTAACTTGTCGTTACATGTAAACTAGATCGAGTTAAGTGATGGTGTTTGTTTGAAAAATCAGCTAATAAACACAGCTATCAATAAATATACAACATATCACAAGAAATTTATAGGAACCATGTAATATGTAAATATGAATAGTAACGATTCAAATCGCGCGTGGTGTCTCATTCAAATCTCCGCAGTAGTATCGGTGACGTATCTCAGCTCAGGGGTTGTTAAGGGTGTTCCACGTACATTATGTTCCACATACACGTGTACGGATGTAATAGTATAAGAAAATTGCATTTCGCATTTTTAATTTTGATTCGCATTCCCATTTTTTTCTCACTTAATCTCTGTTTGAGCAATTGATATTTTGATCGATTTATTATTACGAAAATAAAGCAAATCGAGTTTATTTTTTTAGTTGTACAAATTTACCTCGCCAAAAAAATAATTTGGTCCAAAACGGCGCCCGCACTCAGATGCAGAATCGTGTTTAGACCCGCCGCATTGAAAGGGTTAAGGTAGCTACGCGCCTGAATCTGCGGAATAGTCAGTGCATGAATCGAAATATGAAATGTTTCATTGCTTTTCTATTTTTTTTTCTATCTATCCAAATTAGAATCTTTTTAATTTTACATACATTTACACTAATTTTAAAAATGATCAGTATTTAAGCCCTTCAAATTTATATCATCTGCGATTATGACTCGGTTTATTACGTAGTTAAAGTGATTCAACCTAATTATTTTTTTTTGCGTCACGATCTGAAGATAAATATAAACACACGCTGTAATTCATGAGCTATAAATCAATGATATCAATGACAAAGAAATTCTAATTTTGATAATTCTATGTCAAACAGAAGAAAATTTAAATTTTTGTACTGAATTAATGATGAAATATATATCTTAATCGTGTATATAAACTCTTTAACCGTTATGGTCATCCCGGTGTGACATTTCATCGCACATACTAGCCACACGCGCTGGAAAATTTGTGGATAGGAATGTATTTATTCGATTCATGGGAATATCTAGAACCAGAGCTTTGTCCTTCCCCCACAGCGGGTCGAAATCAACCTCGTCGTCCGAAGGGGGTTTCTCAGGGACCCCAAGCATTTCAAGTCAAGATATTGATGAATTCTTCATCTATTTTTATCTAAAATTGTTTTTTCTAAGCATAAAATAATTTGGTCGATATTTTGGATTTGGACATGCTAGAATTTTAGCAACATTTTAGGTTAGATTTTATACAATATTTTTCTATTATATACGCTATAGTGAATCCTTATCGCCATGAAACGCTTGAATGAAAATGATATCGTATCCGTGTTTTGACATGGACAATCTATCCGATTCGTATGATCCTTCTATTGATTTATTCTTCCATATCCTCGCTGAGTTAGAAGCGCATCTCCCAAATCGATTCAGATGCAAATTTTGCATCGTCTTTCTATTCGACCACCTTTTTACTTTGAAATTCTCATCACAACACGATGAGAATAAGCATAATTCATTACAGAATCTTACATTTTTGATCGTAGAAAACAACAAAAAAACAAAAGTTTACATCTTTCTCTCTGACAATCTCTCCTCCACAACATCTTGCTGTGAATCGCAATATAGCTCCATAAACTCTTTTGAGGTCAGTTTTTAGCCGTGCTCCTCAACAAGGTAATCGATATAAATGTTATCCACCTCCAGTCCCATGATCTTGGCCAAAGACACAATCTCGTTGACTACAGGTCCCACGGATACTGTCTCAAGCCCTTCAAAGTCTCTTCCGACAACGCTCTCCGGTCAAAGCTTCTTCCAACCAGAAGTGAGGGTTCCCTTGGCAACTCCTCCGATCATCTTGAAGCCAGTGGCGGATTAGGCGGTAAGCGGACTAAGCGGCCGCGTGGGGCCCCGTTATACCAAGGGGCCCCGAGGTTTAAAAATGGCGTTTTATTAGGTTTCAAGGAAAATGACGTTGCCTGCTTGAGGCAGGCAACCTTGTGGATTTGATATTTTTATTATTTTATGATTGTCCTCTTGCGGCTTTTTATTCGATTTCGAGGATAATTTGTACAAAAAAATATGAAAAAATATGCCATGCTTTTTTCTTTCCCTTTCACGTCACTTGTTATGCAAAACGTCGCTCGGTAAGCGAGTCATTTTTTCACAGATTGTTTTGCGAACTACTTATGCGGGTTGCTCGTTAAGCGAGGTTCCATTGTACAGTCAACCCTTTTATAGCGTTTCGATAGGGACCACGCTATAGAAAGTTAGGCACCCATACAAAATTTGGGGTTAGGTTTTTTTTAATTGTGTTTTGCAATTTGATTTCAATGACTTTGCAAGTATTTAGTTGGATAACAATAGTGACTATAGGCGCGAGGGGGTATTAACCTAGTATATTTCTTACAGTTTTTTTCATTCGCAACAGATCTGTCAGGGAAGTTCAAGCGATAGTTTTTTTAAAATGCTTTAGCATATGACGAATAAATAATTTAATAAATAATAAACCTTTTCGGAAATATGTTTTATTTAGGATACATATTAATATAGAATAAAAATATATTAAAAATAAACAATAATTAAAGAAAGAAAAAAAATGTGTGAACATTTTAAATTGGGTAATTATGCATTTAATTACTCCCTTTTAATACCAGTTGCTCAATTTCTTCATTACTTTGATTAATAACTAGAATATTTTCTTTATTGTCGAAAACAACTGTCTGCATTTTTTTTTTGAATTTTATAATATGAGGCTTGACATATTTCTAATTGTTTCTTTAATTCAACTAATTGCTCTGTTAAACGATCGTATTGAATAAAATATGTTTCTAACTCTTTAAACAATTGTAATCCTTTATTTAATCTTTATAAACTTAATTTTTTATTGGATTCATGAAAACTAATTTCCAAGCTTTTTTCACTTATCATTAATATTAACATTTTCTCCGCATTTTATACGTTCCAAAATTTGTGCTTTTTGTGCTAGCGAAATACTTTCTTTTTTAGTTAGTTTGTGGCTTCAGTAGACAAAATGCCTAAGAAATAAAAAAAACATAAATAATTTGATCATTTTCTTTCACAGTTTGGAAAGATAAAAATATTCAATAAAATTTATAAACCACAAAGTGTACAATTAAAGATTACAAATACCTAATGCCTTAAATTGTAATTTAAATCATAATTTGTTTCACGACTATACAAGTAGAAAAATATTTTCTTACTGTATTGTGATGAATATCCCTGGAACGTTTTTCGACAGGGATTCACCAAAAAAATAATAGAACACACCTAGCGAGGTAAAGGGGCAAACAGCAAAATATTTTCTAAGTGCACGTACAATATTTAAAATGCACATTAATAATATATTTACGAAAATTCTAATTTGACCTTGAAGATATTGCCTTTTGTAAAATGAACGCTATAGAAAGGATCGCTATACAAAAAACCGCCCCAAACGCTATAATAGTGTACGCTATAGGAGGGTTGACTGTATACTCTTCGATCTTATTCGGCTTTTCACATTTTATTTTGTGTATTATATAATAAAATATATTATTATGATTGACGGCATTAGAAATTTTAAACGTATCTAATAATACACTGCAAATCAATCATGTATCATTTTCGATTGAGATAACAATGATTTAACAGAGTCAGATAAGGGTTATTCAACTGGCTATTTTTACGTTTGTCAAAATTATAATATGAGATTAAAAAATACACACCCATCCCTCGATTTGCCCGGTAGATACGTTCCGCGTAAATGAAAATCGCGCAAAAAAGTCTCGAAGCGTTAAAGTGTGTTCTACATATTATTATGTTATGATTGGGCATCAAATATTACAGTTTTATAGACAAATCGGTTCATATTATAATTATAAGTAAATAAATCTGGCTCTTCTTCAGAGGCACTCAGGGGCGCGCCGCGCCGTCTATATTGTGCAGCACATACAGACGCGGAAGATTAGAGGGGGAGGGGGCGAGAGGCGCCAAGAGGGGAATATTATTCGTAATATTGATGTATTAATTCGTAATTCTTAATCTAGCCATACCGTGCTATTGGGGATCTCAAGTTTTTGATTTTTTTTTTGATAACTATATTTCACCAAGTTTAATAATTCATAATCAATTATTCCGCTTACATCTCACAAAGCGCACAAAATAACATTTGGGAGTGTTCAACCATGCTTAAGGGCCGGAACGGTAGTATTTTTTCGACTTATGCTATCGTAAATGATCCATTTCTCATCTCCAGATGAAATTTGATGTAAAAAGCGTCGAATTCTTTGACTCGATATCAAAGAATAACTTAAAAACAACCCAGTCGTACAAAAAGCGTCTATCAAAGGCCCCAAGAATTTCAAGATTTAAAAAAAAATAATAATTATTATTTATTGATTATCAGTGGCTTATGGTGGACTTGATGTTGGGTGTGCTGAATGTGGAAAAAAATACAGTTTTTTTTTAATAAATTTTATTATAATTTATACAATAATTCTATTCTTTGTTTTTGCGACATCAATTTTTCAAGTAAGGAGAAAAAAATACTCATAAAACTAAAACAGAAAAGAACACTTTACGACAGTTCCGTTGATTTTTATATTTTTTTTCCACATTCATCACACCCAACATCAAATCCAACTGATAATCAATAAATAATATATTTTTTTTTTTTAAATCTTGAAATTCTTGGGATTTTTGAGATTTTTTGATAATTTTTGGGGCTTTTGGACGACATTGACGCGTAAGTGACACACCAAATTGAATGTGTGAAAATGATTTATTTTTATTTATGTGGCCTTATAACCCTGAGGCGGGTCTTTGCCACCTGGAGGACACCTCCGTCTCAACCATGATCTCATGACTGTGACGGACGTCCTCAAGGTTATCTTGACTCTTCGAATACGGGTCAGGTCGCCAACCAAAGCCCCGGGAGCCGAGCTGTCACACGCGGATTGTAACAATAATAATCAGACGAGGTTAGGGCCTATTCGTATTTAATTTAATGGATTGAATTTTTCTACTAATTAATGCGACGTAGAGATGACGTGCGACTGAGGCCCGCTCCCCGCTCGACGCATGAAGTTACACCCTTGCACAGCACGATATTTTTTCTCGCTCCCACTTGCACATGCACGATGTTTTTTCTCGCTCATATCCGGTACAGAACGAAAAAAAACATCGCACCCGTGCCATTGTAAAACAATATTGTTGTTTTTATTTATTTTTTTCGCAATTCAGGACGATAAAGGTCAATGATTATTTATATTTATTCTTTCTTTTCTAAGTTTGGGATACGTGGAAAAAATTTGGGGTCCCAAATAGACCCCATCGCCACGGCTAGGTGTAGAATTGATGGAAATTATGTTTAATAATGATATGAAAAAAATGCGCGAATTTTTTCGGGTCCCCCTAATATATTCCCATGAATCGGTTTGACTTTACACGGGATGGGTTTAATTAATTCCGGGATGGGGTGGATTGACACGTGACTAGCACGCGTATCTATCCGCATCGGACACACGAGCCGTCGTCCATCAACGAGACCCTCGAAAGATTGCCATCCGTATTTATTTATATTTATATCGTCGTATTCGCGGCCATACGTCCGGTGATAACAAATTGGATTTAATTTAAATAAGAGGATAGTAAAATTTGCATGTTTGCAGACATTACGTATCATGCCACACAATAATACATTTATTGATATAATGCATATGCAATTTATTATTTAGTGAAGCATGGAAATTTTATCAAGAGACGGATCTGCACTCAAAATTCCGCTAGGATCCGACCCAGCTGGAAAGGACCGTTGAAAGCCATTCGTCTGCTCGTCGTCGTTGCACTATTACCGGCATTATTTATAGCTGTTCCCATATATTTAAGGTAAACACCATTTTATTCGGATGTTTAGACACTGCGGATAACAAAATTATTAGACAATAAAAGAAATTATGATAAGATCCGCGATAAGAAAATTATTACAATCGTGTGCGACGTATTGAAATATATATTTTTAGTAAGCAAGACCCGGAAGAGAATGTCAAATAAATTTTGCACGTGCCCAATTACGTTTTTTATACGTTTTTCAAGGTTTGCTCGCAATATTATCGCGAAATTAATGCAATTTATAAAGATTTATTATGTTTTACTGCGTCACACAACAGATATTTATTGTTGTTCGATTGATGTCGTTAAAATTATTGAGCAAATACAAAAGAATCTATCGTTTAACGCGTAATTCCCCAATCAACTTTATGCATCCCAATAAAATCATTTTATCGCTGGAATTGTTTATCATTTTATTATTGTTCGATTTTGGTCAATATATTAAAGCAATACATGATTTCGATTATAATCGTAGTATTAATAAAAGCTCACTCCGCATTATATGAGATAAAACGAGTCATAAATCTTATCAAATGATTTTTATATATAGAAATGTATGATTTTTCGTTTTGGTCGACTAATGATGACTACTTTTTTTCATTATTCTTGCGTTTGTTGCAGATATTTTGTGTTCTCCGGACAGATGTATCCAGTTGGCATGAGTGATATGCGTCTGATTGATAAAAAGGTGTCGACGACATGGTGTCAGGTAACAATTATGATTTATCTAGATATTAATATTGTGACAGCTTTGTGTGCGGATAAAATAGATCGTATCTGAACTTGTCGTTCTTTTATATTTTCAGAAGCAAGTACTGCATTCCAATGGAATGTTCAATGCATTTTTATTATCATCGCAGCCGAAAATAGCCAATAATTTGGTGCCGGTTAGTATGACGCGACATCTGATGCTGGAAGACGATATGAAAGAGTATTGGGGATTTTATTTGTTACAAGGCTCGATCGTTACAGTTTCTACGTGCGTTCGGTAAATAATTTTATAATAATTTATTCTCATAAAATCGTTATTTTTGCATCTCTAGCTCTTCTTCTTGTGCCTTGTCTGCTTTCAGCTTTGTTATTTGTTGCAGTAGCATTTGAGAGGCCCCATGCGCTATTCAATTTTGAGGCCCCCCCCCTTAAAAAATATTTTCAACACCCTTAATTTTCTAATTAATTTATGTAAAAATATTGCTTCTTTTTTTATTAGCTTCTTGATAATATAAATATTTAATATTTTTTTTAAAATCCAGGGCTTATGCCGAGGGCTTCGATGCCTTGTATCGTTTCGCCTCAACGCGTCTGAATCCATAGATCGTGGTCTACGAAACAATAAGTGGATATGGGAAGCCATATCAAAAACATGCCATAGCTGGTGATATTCATTTGTCGATTCAATTTAGGGAATACTGCTTTGAGGCCCCTTGAATTAATGAGGCCCCAGGCGCGCGTTTTGTACGCCTGGGGGAAATCCGCCACTGATTTGTTGACCTGACGTGGTACTTCCACCAAACCACTGTCTGAGATTCTTCAGCCAGAACGTTCTCGGTCTTCCGGGCCTTCTTTGAATCTTACGCTGAATAATCAATATTAATTTTGTACTCTTAAAAGTAATACCTAATAGTTAGAAGTTGCAGAGAGTCATATCGGGCGAATACGGAGACCGTGGCATTGAGCTTTGGCCGAAATCAATGTCTATTGCTCTGAGTGATTATTTTCGATAATTTGTAAAATATATTTTTTCTCTTATTTATGGTCACTCTAAACTATTTTTTTTTTAAATTATTTTACATTTAAAATAACTCGGATACGAAGAAAGCTTTGTCGGCCATTTGTGATAAAAAATCGTATTATTATTTTCTAAAAAAAAATATTAGACTACAGTTTTTTTACGTCAAATACACCCGTTTGCAAATCAAATACATCCTTTTGCAAATCAAATACAACTTTTTACAAACCAAATACAACTTTTTGCGAATCAAATTTGATCCTTTTAAAAATTAAGATAAAAAATTATATACAATTTTTTTTCAGTTCCTTCAAAAATGTAAAAAACGAGTCCCATTGTAATTAGTACCGCGATTCTAACCCTGAATTTACGTTTTTTTAACAATACACCTATCCCTCGCTTAACAGGGTTCGCTTTAAAACGGTTTCAGTTTTGTGGAAAAAAAAAATTTTTTTGATTAAATCTTGCTTTGTAGACGCGGAAATTTCCAAGAATAACGGTTAGGGTATATCTGGACGACAACTGTCCATTAAAAATGTAAAAAAAATAATGGTACACCTGAAATAAATATCTTTTTTCTATGTTCATAATCTAAATGTAAATTTTCAGTTCTATCCCACTTCCATTAATATTTTTTAAAAGTTCCATCCCTCCTTTCTTTCATACCCAGCCAGTCCTGCTTAACGACGGTTTCTGTCGTAACACCTTATCCGGAAAAGCAACCTATCTTCCGTGTTGCCGAGGGATGCGTACCAAAAAATCTACCTTTGGATTTATCGCTTCGAACAAATAAAGTGGAACCCGTTTTTTATATAATCATCTTTTGCCAGTCACAAGGCTCTCACTCGCTGAGGGCATGAACCTGCAATTGCGGACTCTCTGCGCCGGAAAGCCGAGGCCAGTTGAACCTGTGGGTCTCACACTAATGCGACGTGAGGTGCAGCCTGTGTCCATACCACGTAACCCTGGAGCCGCCTCGGTATGCGGTTTTTTTTTGAGAGTTTCCTCTCTTTGGCCATTGCTGGCATTGGACGCACTCTACCACGTTGGTATCGGATTTGATTCTATGCTAATATTATATATTTCAAAACATATACCTGTTTTGAACTCATTTTGATGGTATTGATAAAAAGTTGTATTTGATTTGCAAAAGGGTGCATTTGATTTGTAAATGGATGCATGATAATCGCACGAACTTCATCTGAGAAAACGTGAGAATTATTGATGAAAAATGGATTTAATATTTAAAATATCATGCATCCCCAAGGGGTGACGTTCACGCAGAGTCGTCCGTTGATTTCCCCCTAGGCACATGAGGCGCGCGGCTGGGGCCTCAAAAAGGTTTTTTTTATTATTTAATTGCGCCTGGGGCCTCTCAAGAGTTAAATCCGCCACTGGGGTCGTCGCTGATAGATCTCAGAAGCTATCCACGTCGCCATGGAGTTTGTGTGAATGGTATAACTATCATTCAATAACTCCATCAACCCAATACGTATTTTTAGTTACTGCATCTCATTCGCCAGGTCATTCCTCTTACTGAGACTCATTCGCCAGGGTTTTTATGAATTGTATCCATTATTAGTGTTCCAGAGCATGCGCTTTTTTCAAGTGTCCGCGAAAGTGTTAAAATTAGTCAAAGTATGAAATTATAGATGGTCAATATTTTATGTCTAAAATCTAATGAACGTTAATCCAAATTTTACAATCCGATATAAAATAAATGATTAAAACTATTTTATTATCCACAGATAAACGCAATCAATATTTTTTTATATTGGATATCATAATTGTAGTCATATGTATGTAGATGCGTTAAAAGTAATCGCCACGAGTGTATCCGTCCATACATTAAATATTAAAATCTACAAGATGGCGGATTGCAATTCATTTGTTCCGATCAATAATTTATGACATGTGTTTTTAAATAATCAATTATTAATTGATGATGTCACACGTGCTGAAGAATTTATATTAATATTTACAGCTGGCCCGGTGCTTCGCTGATCATGATACGAGGACACAAACACTTGCAGGAATGCGCTTACATCGGAGACGATTCGTCCGAAGAGTTGGACGAGATTTTAAGAGAAAACGGCGGTCAGTTGAACGACACGATCAGAAAACTGACAGCTTCCGAATCACCCGCAAATAAGCCAGGTACTACTTGTTGCAATTTGACAGTGTAATAACCCGGAGTAACCTCACGATATTTATCGGGCAAATGTAAATATGAATACTTTCGAGAGATACATCTGTATCAACACAGAATTCGTTTAACATTTAATGTTTAATTTTATCTAATTATAGAGGACATGATACGGCAGCTAGGAAATATACGATTCCATGAACCCAGACAGAGAGATGGCACTCATAACAACCATACGAGAACCCCGTCAAGGCTAAGCGAGGAAAAGGACACGCTAGATCCATTGGTAATCAATATTATTTTCAAATCACTCCTTGCAAATAAGCTGTTGTATGTACGTTTTGAACAATTTGGCTGTTACAATTTTGAGGTAGGTGTTGAAAAAAATTCTCGGTCTACTGCAATTCAAACAGACAAAACACAAGACGAGGACTGCTCAGATGCATCACAAGAACATTGTGAATGTGCCGGATTTGGTGAATCGATACAGGGACACGAACATCAACGAGGAGGAAGAAAAAAATATTCATTTCAGAGGCAAAACATTAAATAAAAATTAAATAATCATGATATATTTTATATTTTATTTATTTTTATAGATTTGGATAAAAATAATACACAAAAATCACAGGAGAATATCAAAATAAAATCGAAAACTAATGCAAGTAAATCAAATATAAAAGAAAATGTAAGCATAATCGAATACAGGGGCGTGCGGTGCTATGATGTAAAGAGGCGGCCGCGTCGGGCGGCACTTAAGGGGGGCGGCACTTAAGGGGGGCGGCATTAGCAGCGAAATCAAAATACAGTTTATACCATTCGATAATAACAACTAATTAATTTTAGAAAGCTTCTGTACCTCCAAGGGCCATTAGCGGATCATAGGGATGCTTTGATACTGGAGCATCAGGCTTCCGATCGCTGGGGGCCTGAAGGACTCTGAAGAATTATAATTTGTCCTCATACTTAAACATCCTCTCCTCAATTATTAGGGGTACATATAGGTAATATCGTTTTTTTTTTCAATGAAATTCAAAACAATTTTTCTTATACTTTATTAAACTTTTCTTAATAATTCCCCTTATTATCTATAACCTTCTGCCACCTTTCTTTCAAACCATTCATGCCCTTCTTGTAAAACTCTGCGGGTTTTGACTGAAAATAGTCTGAAAGCGCTGTATTCACCTCTTCTAAGGAATTTAAAT
>JAGXCT010032939.1:7279-37418 GCA_022495035.1 Philopotamus ludificatus
ATATTATTTCAGTTGGATTGAAATTTATATTATTTGTTTTATAAATATTTATTCATCGAAGGATAGATGGAATTAAATCAGTGAGTTTTTACTGCTTTTAATTATTTATTTAATTATTAAATGATGCAATGAACTTAGTTTCTTTGTGTAATCTTTCTCAACGCCACATCACAATCGATATTATTTTAAATAGTAAATAAGTTTACTTCAACTTCAATGTAGGGTTTTGTCATTCTTTTCTTAATAAAAAAATGGTTAAGGTAAAATAATAAATTCTTGTTCGAATGGTTATATAAATGGAATAAATGGTTTTATCTTGAAATTTGAAACGATAATAATCAGACGAAGCGAAATTATATAAAATCCTTTATTCTTTGTTGTATAAAAGTAGTGCAGATGTTTATTTGCACTTCTTTGTTATCTTGCGGAAGTTTGTATGGCATCTAAAACCCATTCTATGGTATACTATATCCACACATATCTGTGCTTATAAAGGATATGAGAGTTTCTGTAATGTTTTTTTCATGTTTAATTAAAGATCTTAATTAATCGAGTATTTACATACGATTTTATTAAATGTTGAAGGTTGCCCTGATTTAAGTACATCCCTTAAATGTATAATGTTCGATTTGAGTATTTAATTACTTAAATTATGGCAATAGCTTTTATGCTCTTGCGTCTAATGTTTAATTCGCAATCTTTAGATAAGGTAAATTATTCTTATAACTCGAATAAAATATTTTATTAAAAAATTGCATGATTCAAATACCATTGCTTTTCGGTCCCTTAATAATATTTTTTATGTTCTTCTTAAAAACCAATTCAATTATCTTATTGAATTTTAATTCATTACACTAGAGACATTCTCAAAGGAAAGCAATGACTCCTAAAAAAAATCCCAAAGGTCACTAACAAATTAGAATAATTTTCCGTGTACTTCACTGTAATTATATATTATACGCGTATACAATTAAATTTTTTTTTTTATAAATAAATCTCTAAAAGAATGAATTATTTAATTTTATTATGATATTAAGAGATAATTTAATTGAAAAGATGTTATTTAATAATGGTTTTGTATTTTTGTTGCTCTTAAATGATAATAAATAAGATAAATGATACATAAAATGATGTGCAGGATTTATTCAGCGGACTTTGAATGCAATCGTCTCGTCTGCACTGTATTCGCTAAGGTAGTTATTCCAGTAATGGTCAATTAGATTAAATAATGCGATTAAAAATAAATAAGCTCTAGTCTGGCTTTAATTTTATTATATTTCCCCGACATTTATGTATTTGCATTCGGTGAGTTACCCGCTTAATATTCCACGGGAGCGGTCCCCAGAGTCATGGCGGTATTTGATCTCCAAGCTCACGATAAGCTTTTGCAATCAAATACTTGAGCGTTCTGCGGGTCGGAGTCCAAGACTCCCATAAGAAGGGTCTCAGCTTTGATAAAAACTCCTTGCAATTACTTTTGAAAGTGCCTCGGTCAAATAAATTGGAAATGCATTGGAAGTCACCGCCGATTCAGTCGAGTCAATCAATAAATACGAGGCTCATCTCGCGAGCGATACCGGCGCCAAATTAAAAATAAATACCGCAAACGGATTTGCAGACCTAGGTACGTAGGTACAACAAAGAAGCTTTACGTCGGCGAAAGAAGTTGGCAACAAATTAAATTTCCTCGGATGCAGGTACGCCGGAGAAATGTTACTTTATATTTGCACGGGTAACGATTGCTTCCATCCTTTGTGTGGTGTGTGTTGTGTAATTCAGGAATCTTTAGATGAAATTATATACGTACATACATTCATTTTTATATCCATACTAACCCTTTAAAGTGTGCATTAGATTGATTATGACTATGCGTTCATCATATATGTATTTTTTTCGATATTATAATAACATTTAAATTAAAAAACAATCAATGGCACGGGTGCAATGTTTTTTTATCGTTTTGAACTGGATTTGAGCGAGAAAAAACATTGCGCATCTGCATGTGGGAGCGAGAAAAAATATCGTGCTATGCCAGTGGAGAAATAACATGCCCCGATCTAGGAGTGGGCGACGCACGTTACCTTCGCGTCACATCAATTAGTAGAAAAATTCAAAATTAGATCGATATTTTGATTTTTTTACTAATGAATATTTCTACTGATCATGAATAACTATTTTTATTCATAAAATAATCCATTTTTCTAAAATGTCAAGGTATTGTCGAAGAATTTATCAGTTGTAGCGGTCATGATTCGCGTTTATTATAAGATGATTTTATGTATGTAAAAGCCACCCACATTGTGCAGATGTGACAAAAAGTTAAAACTCGAGAACATTCCGGAAGCCAGCATTATTTAATGCAACAGAGTACGCGGAAGAAGAAAGGACAGGGCGTCCTTTGTCTCATAAAGTAACTAAAACAGCACTCCGGAGCGGTCAACGGCTATTGTCTTCGTTGAAGAAAGAAGGACATACAATATATTGGCTACCGAAGAATGCCAAGACCACCGTGTAAAACCAGAGTAATGCAGGTGGCCCACAAATCAAATACCAGGACGTTCATCACAAAGATTTATGGACGTGGGACCATCCTGTCGCAATTTTGGACACTGCCCCGACGAATTATTGGCTGCCCATGCCTGGAGACCAAAAAACGGTAGTTGATCCACGGTTAAATACCCGTGCAAAATTGTTTTTTGCCAGAGTCCGGGTTTACTGCTGAAACCCAAGTGTATCATCGAAGATACCGACGAGCTAGTTACGCTCGTCGGGAATTAACACGCTCTCTCCGACTGAGGCTGGCAGCTGTCCTTAGGCCTCCGCCAAGGCAGCAATCTGCACTGCGAACTTACGCCCCTAAAGTTCTTCTTCACCGTAAGTCGCACCTTGTGAAGCGGCCGTCGCCCTTCACCTCATCGGACATCATTGGCCATTTGGAGCTAACTATCTTCGACGGAGATTTGGCAGATCGACGTCAATTTCTACGCACTGAAGACGACGCGATCGCCATATTCGTGCTCTTGCGTA
Organism: Philopotamus ludificatus; assembly: GCA_022495035.1. NCBI lineage: Eukaryota > Metazoa > Arthropoda > Insecta > Trichoptera > Philopotamidae > Philopotamus > Philopotamus ludificatus. The sequence goes on from JAGXCT010032939.1 coordinate 10,307, forward strand.
TGTCAGTACGCGAAGATCTGATCCTTCGCCATAGCTGACGTAAAATCGGATATATAAGGTGTCCACAGCTGACATCAGATACTTCATAACACGCCGACCGGGGAATCGGCGTATCATCAGCAGTCATCGTATCGTGTCCAAGTTTCACCATAACGAAACTGACGCGATCGACGAGTCAACTAAACATTTGCACAATTGTCATTTTTATATTTTTAAGATTTTGTTGATTAATAAACGTCTTAACCATCATGGAGTCAGATTTAATCATGCTCGGAGTATGTACCCCCAAAACTTTTCTTGACTTGAATTTTTGTCTATTTTCATACATTTATTTAACTGTGACTAAATTAAGTTGGTATTTGGATAGGTCAGTGTTCTTATGAAAACTATGAATTCAGGGAATTCTTTATGACACTAAATTTCAAATCAACTTAAATAATATTCATTTTAACCAATATCCTGCAAATTAACCTATCACCACAGGGATATAGGTGTGAGAGACTCATCCACTTGCATCATTATGATCTTTGTTGAATTTTTATATGGGTGAGTGGCGTTTTCTGAATTAAAACATTTTTTTAGGTATTGTATGTAGCGAGCCCAGCTCGCGACCGAGCCCAGACGGCGCATAGGAGGTCGAGATCGAATAGACGAATGTGCTACGACTTGACAGCACCCCTTCGGTCGTTAAGCTGCATACGAAAGCATTAGTTTCGCTCGCTGAGACCCTACGCCCACATAGGCGACGGAACTGTATGCGGACGAGCACGTGTAAGATCGTGCAGCAGTCATAGCGCACGCCTTGCCCAATACATTCTAGCGCGTATACGATATCCTGCCGGCCGTTTACAAAAATACTTTAAATATTAAATATCAAACCTTAAATATATTTTTTCATGTTTTATATTTTGCGGGTGTGCGGTGCACACCTAGCACATCCTGAATATACGCCCCTGTGTATTAGATGTCAGAAAATGTCAACGCTGGTACAGAAAATGACCTAAAAGATGAGCCTCGAAGTGGACGACCCTGTACAGTAAATAAAGCCGTCATAAAATCTGAAATTAAAAAAAAAACAACTATTACCATCAAAGAACTGTCAAATATAACTGGCACAAAGTGGTCCATCACTCAGAAGTGTCTGAAAAAATGAGAATGATTCGAAAAGAAGGAATTTTAAGAGGAAATCCTCCTTCTCCACGATAATGTGCGTCTCCATGTCGCAGATTTGTCCCTGAAAAAAATAGATGATTTGGGTTTTTGACGACTTTACTGCATTCTGCTTACTCGCCAGACTTAACCCCTTCAGACTACCATTTGTTTCGTTCTATGAAACACTTTTTTAACAATAAATCATTCCAAACAGAAAGTGATTTTTTCAGAATTTCAGCAGAATTTTTCAAGAAAGGTATTTTAAATTTGGAATATATCAATAAATGTATAATAAAATGAATTTGAATTTTATTGAAAAAATACGACAAGATTACATTTAATACATATGATACTGATTTTTACAAAAAACTTTTACAAATAACAAATTAATTATTTATTACTTGGTTGAAGGATTATGAATAAAATATGCATAGTGATTTAAATATTTATATAATACGCCGTTTATAATGATTTTTGAAATTATAGATATGTCAAATTCCATCAATAAGCTATTACGCTCTGCAAACTTTAATATTTAACACCCCGGCTCAGCACGAGAACCACAAAGTTTAATTTGGATTAGAGGGTTTGTGTTAAAATTGATAACCGAAACTCATCAAACCTTGTTGTCCACTTTGGATATTTTCGGCGAAAATTAGCGATCCCAACACCACAGGAGAATGCTGTTTTCGTGCCAGTGGTGTCCGAGAATTAATTCCGCTTATTCGACGTCGGAACTATACCGAGATGCGTCATTACAAATGGCTTGCCGTGTATTTTCGCTGTATCATAGGTTTTGAGTATATAAATCTACGCCGAAGAAGATATATGGCGACACGTGTCACGGCGGATGTCGCCGGGCGATAAAAAACTTGAGGAATTTGCAAGAACAGCGTTCGATGTAAATATTTGTATTCGTAATTTATTTGCGGACGCCGCTGCAAAAGTCCGACGCCGACGCCCTTTGAGTGTGGTCCACGTCAATTAACTATGGACACTGACCATAAGTCGGGTAGCGGCCTGGTGGGACCATTCACACCCTCATCCATGTACTCCTCCCGGTTATTCCCGCTCCTACAAGACCTAAGTACGTAGTTGGCAGGTACCGCAGTATTTGCATCTAAATTGCCAGAATATTCGCTCAAACGGAATGCGTTCATAATTATATCGCACGTGTGTGTCGCCGGCGTCCTCCTAAGTATATATCTTTCGGAAAAAGAATTTATTTTCGGGAATAATTCCGCCCACTGTACTTCCACCGCCTCGACAATATTTCCCCTGTCGAGGCATACGAATAAAAGTGATATGTACTTATTGAATTATATAAATTTATTGCTCTCGCATCCTCGCAATTTATCCACATAATTCATATACTCTCGAGCAACAAAAAAGTTTCAAAACATCATAAACAACATTTTCAATATACTACGATACAAATTATGGTCCATTTGCTGGGTCACGGTCGTCGGCGGTGTTTCAATTTCGGCATACATTCGCCTTACACGGGAACTTTCATTTAGATTAACTATGAAATTGCAAAAAAATAAACTAGGTTTACTCAGGCATCATACTAAATGAGATCCCGGGAGATTTTAAAATTCGAGTTTATCGTGAAATTTCTCTCTCGGTCCGTGAAAAGAGGGGGCATCATCATTAAAGCGTGCTTTCGCTCCTGTTTGTGCTGTATTCTTCCGAATAAAGATGGAGGATTCTGGTGTATTATTTTACAGAATTTTTCCATTTTACATCATCCATTTTAATTAAAAATCAAATGATTGCACACCTTTTTTTTTAAAAACATATTTAATGGATTTAACATTATGTTATTAATAAATAATGAAATTATATTTATATTTATTAATATAATCTAATAATATTTAAAAGGTTAGCATAGCGTTTTGATTCATTTTTAATTTAGATTTTAAAATAATTTAAACCTTTTCTGAAAAGTTAAGGGTATAAGAGAGATGGCGATTCATTTTCATTATTTTTGTAATTATTGCAAAGAATACTTGGGGAGCAGTATTTTTTTTATAAATAATACATAGATTTATCAATAATATGTAAGCAATATTTTAATTTTATCATATATTTTTAGATATAAAAAAAATAGGTAAACATCGCGTAAAAATAAAACGTATATAAAAAAACTGTATCTGGTCTAGAATACGAATAACAGCAATTCTTTTGGCACTCCCAAGAATTATTATGTATTGTAAAGCAAATGCAAGATTTTTAAAATAAAATGTCACTTATATAAGTCTATCAAATAACATTTCTCAAATAATTAAAATATTTTTTATAAAAGGAAATCCTTCACAATAACTTCTGTTGTTTGGAAGTAAATTTTAATACAATTCTATTTGCATGTAAACCCAATGTCACAGAAGACTAATCCTAGTCGATAATTCTCTAATTCTATGTCTGTCGAATTAGACATAGTTTCAGTGTTTATTTTGATTTGGTTATCTTAATTCCATGGTCAAATAAATCAGCATAGAATAACACAAATCTATCTTTTCTGTCGTGTGACTCGATAAAATATTAATGTAAAAAATATTGTGATTGCTTATTGGTCAGCTTTATATTACATTTCAAGTAGATATCCTAGCCTCCCGATGGGGTCTATTTGGGACCACGAGTTTTTGATTTTTTTTGAATAACTCTTTAAATATAAATCCTACACGTCACAAACATTTTGTATTTTTCTAAAAAGCCTAAATAATAAATATTGTTAATAATCAATCAATGACTCTTTTTGTCCACAATTGCGAAAAAAATAAAAACAAAAATTTGCATTTCTATTCGTTCCGTACTGTCAGAGTGAAAGGCGAACTCCGCGGCGCGTGCGGCTCAGTTGCGGCGGACCGTCGCTGTGTGCGGACGTCACTTCAAAAAATTCAAAATTTGGTCGATATTTGGGATTTTTCTTCTAATACATATCATGAATAACTATTTTTATTCTTAAAATAATCCATTTTTTTTTAAATGTTAAGATTTTAATAAAGATTTCATCAATATCATCGGCCAGAGTCATTGGTTTCAAGCCGCCGTGACGGATCGGATTTACAAAATATTCACATTTCCTATATATAATGTTTTTAGAAATATAGTATAAATGACGTTTCTTTAAATTTATCATTTTTAATATATTTAAGTCCTGACAAATATATGTTGAATTTTAGTAGACACTTTCTGCAAATCTCCGCTATCATCCAGGCCATTAAAAGCCATAATATATATTTTATTGCAGAGGAACGTAACAGCCAACAAAGCGGCGACGGCCTCGGTGTGGCCGAAAACAGCAAACAATCGGCAGTTTGACCCCTAAATGTCTCGGAAACGTATCGGCCGAGAGCATAAGTTTTTTTGCGGAACATTTATTTGTTTTTCAGCCCCTATTTAATTGATATCCATGACGAATATTTGCGAGGGTTATTGCGTGTTAACATGAAAATTCCGGGCCTGTCTGAGGGAGCCAAATGGCTTTGAACTCCACTCGGAATGAGGGTGTGCCACTTTATTAGTGCCATTATGGCCGACGCTTTTCCTCGCCGAAGGACATCTTTTGAGAAAGAGGACGACCCTCGTATTAAATTAGTCCATCGGGAGTGGGAAGCACTTTTAATTTTTAATGCGTCCTGTCGGACGTGTAGGGGACAAGTGTCGCGTGGAAGTAATTAAGATCGAGAAGAGTCCCTGAATTAAATATCGGTGTATTAGATAAACACGTTCCGACGGGATTTTATTACGTTCCGGGCGAAATGTTTCTTTTTCCCCTTCATAGAAAAAGGGTTACGCTTTCATTCAACCGGTTTCATTATTGGCAAAATCAATAACCATTATATTTGCGAAGGGATTAACAGAGAACGAATGAGATGAATTCTACATTCAATTACGAGATCAGACCGTTTCCACCATTTATATTATAAGAGGGAAAAGCCCCAAATCCATTCAATTGATTATTATTTACCGAATAGATTGGTTTATTTATTCCGAATTAATTATAATCAATTCTGCGACAAATCGTCTGTCAATTGTGCGTATTGTGTTGTCTCGGATAATGCGATTCCGGAATTTCGGGGGTCAATTGTGGAATTGGAACAGGGCGAGGGGGCGAATCTACGCTTATTTATAATTAACGAGTTCATTTTCGATAAATAAATCTGCTGAAGTTTCGCCTGAAAAGTTGGTGGAGTCGCCGAGGCGAGTGCATGTCCACGGCGATATTGGTTTTCGTGTTCGTGCGCAATAACACCGGAAACGGCATTTTGTTAACAAGTGCTTAAACCATTTGTTTCCAGCCAGGGACAACTACCGGCGACACATGCAAACCTGTTGAACCTATCGCAGTCAGACGAAAATATTACAGGAACAAACTATTGTTTGTACTTAGACTTGGGAGCGGACGTAGTCGGCTATCATATATAATTCTGAAAGCAACACTCGAAACTGTGTCGCAAAACCTGTGCGATTATTTTAATACTTAATTATAGTATAAAAGATGTGAATATTTAAATACATACTTTAGACTTTTTAAGAAATTTGTGAAAATTTTAAATATTCAAATACAGTGTCAGCACATTTATACGTCTTTAAAAAGAGTGACAAAAATAACGGGCAAACGAGAAAAACGTTGGTTCTTCTTCTTTAGTCGGCACACAGTCTGAGGATCGTGACCATTCTTATTTCGAATCTTTATGATTTTGGCTCTCCAGAAATCTCTGCACTTCGCATCTCGCATTGCAGCTACTACGTCCTCTTTACTTGTGTGCTGTCCCTTCCCTTGTATCCTTGTACATTTCCAAGCACGAGGAGGTTCTACAGACTTTCGTTTCTTCCAGCGAGAGGTCGGAAGTATCGTAGAATCCTTTTGAGACATCTTTATATCCAGGATGATGCTGTGTGATAAACGCGTGATGATAATTATACAACTAAAATTTCTTAAGAAAAGGGAAAAGCCCTATAACAGACCAGGTTCATGTGTCCGATAGGGCCCTCCACCGGGAGACCCGCAGGGGAAATGACTACGATGTCCAGGTAAGGACATTACAACAGAACGTGGAGATGCTACAAGGTCAAACTCTTTTAGTTTAGCCTTGAAATTACCGTGGCCAGAAATCTTGGAAGAACCAGCTATAATTTAGCTTGGGTCTGATATCGCGAAAGAAGAGTTAGTTAGTCCGCCCTTTGAGGGAGGAATCCCACATATCTTACCACTGATCAAGAGCCGAATTACATATGGGTGATTTTAGAATTGCCAAAGAATTGACCTCGAGTGGGCAAATTGTAGTGGCGCTGATGACAACGGAACTTCCATCAAAAACTGAGGCCCTTTTTAGACATATGGTAGAAAGTTGGTCGTCTTTTTCGTTCTCATTTAGGACAGACTCGTTTATGCATTTAGCGGTCCATGGTATTCTCAGCAGGTGTCATCAGCACCACATTTCAAAAGCGTCCATTTTCTTCATGGTCTTCTTTATGGTCTAGGTTTTTACGACGCAAATAAAAATTAATAATATCTGTTTCTCCAAACTGTCATTAGATTTGACAACCCTTTTTTAGCCATCCCTATTCGTCTTCTTATTTCTGGCTCACAATTTCCGTTACTAGTGATCCGAAATATAGAAATTCTTCAATCCTCTATAGATCCGGAAGATTAAGAGATCTGGATAGCTGATATTTAAAATCCGCCCTTCCAGTTTTCCAGGACTTTTCTCAGAATGTACTCCACATATGTTTGAAGAGCTGCGCTCTTTAAGCACTAGAAACTTTCCAAGGAATTCGAATGCGCCCATTTCTTTTTGCACCTTCCACAAACAATTTCAATTCACGCAAAAACGTATATTTTTTAAGAAAATTATTTGGAATTATTTAAGGGCATTCCTAAGTCCAATAGTTACATATCACTAATAGTAATTGTACAAAAATTTCAAGGAAAAACGTGTATTCCGGGAACGTTAAAATGGGATTCCACTGTAATAGCTATGTACAGTCAACCCTTCTATAGCATTGAGATAGGGACCACGCTATAGAAAGTTAAGCACCCTTACAAAATTTGGGGTTGGGTTTTCTTAATTTTCTTTGCGATTTAAAGCAAATCAAACATTTGGCCCATTTTTATATTTTCAATGACCTTGCGCGTGTTTAGTTGGGTACAAAAAACCGCCGTAAAGAAATAAACGCTGTAGAAGTGTACGCTATAGGAGGGTTGACTGTATTATATGTGCAGAACAAAATGATACCAAAGATATTATTCAGCGCACGTGGAGGTTTACAATATTCAGACCGTATACAGTCAGTCCTCCTATAACGAAGAAACGTTATAGCAAACTCGCGTTCCAAAGACCAAAGCCATTCATACATAATGTTGGGGTAAAGGCTTTGAAGTTTTATTATAGGAAATAGATAGTACAATGGACAAGAAAGCTGGAAATAATATGCGATACTTGATTTTTATAAATTGTTGACTCAAAATTATAGCTTTGGTACTAAATAAAAATAATTATCATTTGTAAAAATTATCATAATAATATTAATTTATCATTAGAATTATTCGTATAAGCAATAAATAGATTATCTTAAACAATATTTAGTAACAGATTTTATGGTTATTATAACTTAAAATTTTATAATACTCCGTACTAAATAACTCGGACCTATCTGACCATAAGAAAATCAATAGTCGCTGAATCAATAAGTAGAAATATTTTTTCAGTATCACCCTGTGTTCCAAGATTCTTTTGCATAAAAATGTCCTAATAACTCTGGTCGTAGTAAAATTTTATCAGAAATCTATGGCGGCTCGCATTCAGACCACATTTTCAGAATGGCGGCGCTGTAAACATGATATTATCGTGCATGCATAAAACTCGATCTCATTGTTTGGTGGGAATTCATTCGGGGCAATAACTCATTGTTATGGTGCATTTAAAAGATTTGTACGTAATATAAAGAAAGAGAAACATTATTCTTCGCTTAAGGAAGCGGAATGCAGAAATTATATGCAACCTGGAATTTCCGTTTGTCGTAAAAGACAAAGCCAGCAGAAATAGCGCCATTCATATAATTTCCACAATGGAAAACTCCGGCCAAGAATTAATGCAGCCGGTGGGATGTACTGAATATCAAAACGTGCCACTGAAATGCAATATGATTTGACGCTGAAATTCGGCTGATTAATGGAAAATGGCGACCTCTGCTGTGTGACTTCCTATATAGAAGATATGAAGCAGCGCACAGTGGGGTGAACCATGAATTCTGAAAACTCTCAAATCGTGGTTAAGGCCAATGGAACCTGAGTCTCACGTGTGACCTGAGGGCTTCCCTTTCGTGTCCATACCGCGGAGACTCTCAAGCCGTCTTGGTATGTATGCGATTTTTCGTAAAGAGTTTCCCCCTCTTGGTCATCGCTGGAATTGGACGTGTATCCTCTACTCTGTTAGTATCGGATTTTACTCTCCCGACTGCGTTCAGGCAAGTGGAAGGAGGTTTGCTTCGGTATATCGCGCAATAGGAATCATTTCATCATGGGAAATACCTCATCAGAGAGGAGTCCCCTAGAATGAAAGAAGAGGAGCGAGACTAGAACAATTATCGGTCAACAGATACACATATCGTATACGCGCGTGAATGTATTGGGCAAGGCGTTCGCTATGACCGCTGCACGACCTTACACAAGCGCAACAGTACCGTCGCCTAGTACCGGGCGTAGGGTCTCAGCGAGCGAAACTAATGTTTTTGTATGCAGTTTAACGCCCGAAGGCGTGCTGTCAAGTCGCAGCACATTCGTATACTCGATCTCGATCTCAGTTGTTTAATACGATACTTCAGAGCGCATGCAATCAAATATAATGCCGATTTTCTGCAATGTCAAAATTAGAATACTTCCAGCTCCTAATGAATCAAAAATATGATTAATTTAAAAGATTTTTTTAAAAGAGTTTAATTAATAATCCTTAAAAAAATTATGATACATTTTTTGATTATTTACGTTTAAAAAACGAGCTTACCGTTATTTATTGGTAAAGTTCATGGAAAAAATTAATCTTAATTCAGGGTTTCAAGATTTAATAATTCCAAGTACCACTGCATCAGCAGAACGTCCATTTTCTGCTGGAAACAGAATTAAAACATGCTATCGAAGCTCACGAGGTCAGGAAAGACTATGTGGCCTAAGCCTAATATCAATGGAGAAAAAAAACTCAAACAGAAGGGCACACTTTACGAGAGTGTCATTGAAAAATGTATGTCGCAAAAACAAAGAATCGAATTAATGTATAAATAATAGTAAAATTCATTACAAAAAAAGCTGTATTTTTTTTCCACATACAGCACACCGGACATCAACACCTACCGTACGCCACTGATATATATGCGGACATATTTTATCAGGGGTCCATTATTTTAGTTAATCTAGATTTTTTCATTTTAAGCTTATTTATTTTTTATAAGTTTTATTGGGATTTTTTGGGGTTTAGTTAACTCCATGTATTCTGTGTCAGATGGAATAGGTAAAATATATTCATTTATATCATCAATAAATATTTCATGATATATAAAATCAGTTGTTAATTATTCTAAAACTAATAAATTTGAAACTTTTTCATAATTACTAATATTTATATATTATTAAAAGCAGAACAGGCTTTATTGGAGCATATACAACTTTAATGTGAAACTTAAAATCATAAAGATATACTCAATAGAATTTGATGCTCCGCAAATATGTCGCTCGCTTTTTTTTTACCTAGCGTGATTAAAAATGCAATTACTGCAAAAAAGCGCATTAAAGTTGTAAGCTTTTTTTTATTGCCGTTTATAATGAATATAGTTTCTCTAAATTGGCATAATTATTTAAACTCGGGAAGATCTTAATAATATTTTAAAATCCAGCCAAAATCATTAATAAAACTTTTTTCAAAAATGTAAAATAATTCAAATTAATTGCGAGCTTTTAAGATATTTTTATATATAACATTAATATGCAATCAAAAACTCTAAAGATATAAAATAATCAACACGAATTTGATACTACGATAATATTTTAATTGCATTTTTTTAAAATACCTATCTTTATATTACCAAATAAAGTAAATTAATATTAAAAAACAGTCACATATTAAACATTTGGCAGCAGAGTTCTTGCTTCACCCCACTGTGCAGCACCATGTTTCGTATCTTTTATTGGTATAAAGGCAGTTATCAAAGTAAGATATAAAAAAAAATAATAAATATTATAGTTGGGTAAACGTTAATTTAATAACATTCATAAATTTGGAGATTATTAAAGATATTTATAATTATAAGATAATTCATATACATTAAAATGGTTTATTATCCACGATTTTAAATTATTAGTGTTAGTTTATCATATTTGTTAGTTTTTATTATATTATATAATATTTTTAAAGACGTGATATTAATTGTATATAAATGTTAAGCTGATGAATTACATCCAAAATAAATTTATTATATTTTGCAAAATTCTTAGCACAACAAAATATCTAAAAATGTATTATTTGCTTAAAATGTAGATGTTTTTTTATTTTATTAAATTTTCGTCGTAATAAATTTTGTCGGATTATTAAATGTCAAGACTAGCTGCCAAGCTTCGGCGGTTATTATTCGAAAAACCGCGATAACGATTTTGCGTTTTCCATTAATAGTCAATTAATTCCAGCAGAAGCCCTCGTCTGAAGACACGGCCTTCCTCGTCGACTCATAATGACGATGTTATTAAGTCTGAAATCGAGTTGCATCAATTCTAATCCGAGATGCATGTACAGGATGATCCGGAGAAACGTAAGCCGTCGTTAGCCGGCGTGTTTCTATACAGAGTGATTGATTTTTGGGGATTTAACGAATCGCGGGCGTTTCTCATTCTCGCGGGATCGCTGTCTTTAATCGGGTATTCAACTTTTCCCACAGGACTCGTGATAGAAATTGGGATATTTTTTATGGTGCCAATCGAAGGCGAAACTTTATTTTTTTCGTTCCCGCTTTTCCTTTAAAGGAAATGAGAATTCTTCTCGGCATAATATTAATTGCTCTGGGAAACGATTAAAAGAAGCCGCTCACGATTATTCCGTATTCCCAAAAAGAATTGAAAAAATAAAGTATGATTAAAATGGAATTTTTAATACTTTGTGAAAAGTTTATTTCAATATTAAACGACAAATTGTTCAACGTTAACTCCTCCAGGAACGCTCTAAAATAAATCTTAGCACACATAATGAAAGATTTAAAAGCCATTGTGGCGTGAAGACTTAACGAGTGACCTTAAAGTTAAATGTATGTTAAGCCTTCAAGAAAATCTAGATCGATGTTCATTAATTATATCCAGACCGGGGGTGGGATTAACCCTGAGTGGGGACTTCCTCTATCCTTGGAGATGCAGCTTGACCTAATTTAATGTAAACCCGATACAACATATAGTAATATTTTATTTCAAACCCGATATATAAAAAAAATCTTTTCATCTATAGAGAGCGAGATAATGTCTGAAATCCCTGTGATTTTCAGTATCACAAAAGCCGAAACGTTTCCTTGTTTTTTTTTGAAGCTTTTCATTGAAATGTGGCGATGTTTGATGTTGAATATAAAAAAAAAAAATTCAATGGATAAAGATTAATTTCGAGTACCGGTCCATGAATGATGGATATATATTTAGCTGATTTTTTTATCAACAGTGTTTATCATGAACCCTTGATATCCTTCAGCCATTCATTGGTGTATCTGAGCCATCAATTTAAAGAAGCAATCGAGGGTCCAAGGATTGTCGATGTGCACGATAAGGGAATTAATAATAGGGACTAAATTTAAAATGTAATATTTTAACAATAAAAATCTAAAAACCTAATTTTGTTGCTCATGAGTTTTAGAAGGCTTTTTTAATTATTAAAAAATGTGAATTGATTTAATTTTTTGAAAATAATATTAAAAAAATGTTAATTATAATAATTAAAAGAATTAATAAAATGTTCTGAATTAAATAAAAATAATGGATCAATATTAAATCAAATAAATAATAAATAAAATGTAAATGTTTTACTAGAAAATAATATTTTCCTGATATAGTTAAATACAATTTTTCTGTTTTCGTTATTTGTTCATTATTGTTTTAAAAACCATGGTTCTAACTATGGTATTACTTATATTTTTTACACATTATTGTTTTAATTTTATAAAATATAATTGTTTTTAAAATTAGTTTTATAATTTTAAATTAAAAATAGAATCAATATATTTTTTTGAATTGAAATCTGTTGTGACTGCTATGTGCGTGAATCTTAAATAAAATTTACAAAATGAATTAAATCATTAAAATTGTTAACTTTATGAATTTATTTCATGATCATGGTGCGATTTTTAAAAATAATATCGCTCGTTGATTTGGCGATTGGCCCTCACGGTCGTCGGATTTGGTGTCATTGAAAGAAGAGTGCTTTGGATTACCAACAGTCAAATATTTTGAAGCAAAGCCCTCGAATAAGACAAAGATTATCTGTATTAAGCCCCTGTCCTCGAGGTGGAGAGGTAGAAAGGCTTTCCCACGTGTCAAGTAGCCCAACTGTACGAGGGTCCCTTCCGGCTTAGCGAAATATGTGTACACAACGACAGGGGACTCCTGCTTTATGATTAATTTACTCGGGCACAACAACTCGAGCCGACACCTCCTGGTGCATTTGATAGCCCAAACAATACACGGAGGCACTTGTTGCAAAGCTGGGCTGAGATGTGTGAAAAACCTCCGTTGTAAATCTGTTCAAAGGCAAATTGTAAATAAGCTCAAGGGATCGAAAACGTTCCCGATTCGTGGATATGTGAAATCCTGCGCAGTCTTTCCTTCGTGTTTGCGCCCGATTAATTGTTTCGCCAGGACCAATAAGACGGTGCAAGAAGGCGCGAATTGTCGCCAATTTTGAATTGTGTCATATAACGGGCGACGATAGATTGAAACGCGATAGGAGCGTTGAGTTACGCGATTACATTAGTGAAACAAAGGGCCGCCAGCAGAGGACTGAGATTGAATCTGTCTGGATTGAGACGTATCGCGCCTCCCGGATTAACGCTGTATTCTTCAAAATTGACAAATACACGCATAATTAAAATGGAAATAGCTGCGACGCGGGAGATGTGTCTTGATTAAATTACTGTGGATGTGGGGGAATGTAGACTCTTCTAGTGTTAATTGCATGCGAATTTCCATAGGAATGACTGCTCGAATAGCTCATGCAATGGAATGAGACAAAAAAAAGTATTCCCACAAAGTTCTTAATAATCCCTCTGAATCAAGCGTATCTCATCGAATCTACGCATTTCTCCAGCTATTATACGCATTGGTTGATTGAAACCCTATAGATAATGTTAATAAATAATACAGTCAACTCTCCTATAGCGTTTGCGGCGGTTTTTTGTATAGCGGTTCCTTCTATAGCGTTCATTTTACAAAACGCAATGTTTTCAAGGTCAAATTAGAATTTTCGTAAATATATTATTAATATGCATTTTAAATAAGTAGGTGCATTTAGAAAAAAATTGTCATGAGCTGTTTGCCCCTTTACCTCGATAGGCGTATTCTGTTCTGTTTTTGGTGAATCACCGTCGTTTCTTAAACCTTCCCGTAACTTTTTAATAAATTGAGCAACTTGTATTAAAAAAAGTCTCGATGGATGTGATATTAGATGACTCTGCCAGTTTTTTTTTTGAGTCGTGAAGCGATTACATATTATATTTTTATATAAGATATTAATCCACTTTCCCTCATGTCTGAGGCACGTGACCATGTGCATGATTCCCCTTATGGAGGACCATGGCTTAGTGGGAATATATAGTGCAGTGGTTTCCTCAAGTTGCCTCTGCACTGCAGTGATTTTTTTTTTTATACTGAAGAGCTGCTGCCCCCCCCCCAGCTTATATTTTTGATAATTATTTTTTTTGTGAAATGAAGGTCGTCAGCCTTCATCCCACCCCTTTGTTGACCAGCGTCACTCAGAAGTATTCAGAATGGTCACCCCATCTGAATACTATCTGCGCTTATTGGCAATTAACTTTAACAATCATAATTTGACTGTAATTACCTCCAAGCTATGACGGGTATTGCCAGTAATTAAATGAATAATTACCCAATATAAAATGTTCACTAATTTTTTCTTTCTTCAATTATTGTTTGTTTTTAATATATTTTTATTTATATTAGTATGTATCCTAAATATATATTTCCGAAAAAGTTTAATAATTTATATTTACATATTTATTTTTTATTTATCATATGCTAGAGCTTTTAAAAAAAATAACTAAAATAAATTTGAAGAAATATGCTAGGTCAATAGCCCCTCGCGTCTATAGGTACAAGCTATTGTTATGTGACTAAACACGTCCAAGGTCATTGAAAATATAAAAATGGGTCAAATGATTGCTTTGCTTCAAATCGCAAAGTACAATTAAAAGAACCTAACCCCAAATTTTGTATGGGTGCCTAGCTTTCTAAAGCGTTTTTTTCTCATCAGTGTATTATCTATACAGTGCCGAGTAGTGAAATGGTAACACTTGCAATTTCGAGTAAACCGGTTATATAACATCAGATAAGTGTGACGGATTATCTCCCCAATTTTTTTTTATATGACTCATATCATCATCATTATCATCATTTGCCAGCCACAAGACACTCACTCGCTGAGCGCATGGACCTTACCAGACTCTCGAATGGCAGTCGAGGGCAAAGAAACCTTTTCGTGTCCATACCGCGGGGACCCAAGCCGTCTTGGTATGCGGTTTTTTGTAAAGAGCTTCCATCTTTTAGCCATTGCTGGCATTGGACGTGTATCTTCTACCGTGTTAGTATAGGATTATATCCTCCCGACTGTGTCCAGGTAAGTAGCAGGGAGTTTGCCTCGGTATTTGTTTTCCTATTCACTTGGCGTTATCTGCTTATAACCAGTCACAAGTGACAAGTTGCAAGTGATTATTACCCCTGTCGCATAATAGCAATCCTTTCATCATGGGAAATACCTCCTCAAAGAGAAAATTAAAGTATGCAAAAATTTACACAATTGAGTAGTGAGCAAAACAATCAGATTTTGGCGTTATCGCATATAGCAAGCATGTCTGGCAAAGAAATTGGTTGCTAACAGATTTTTTTTTTAAATATGATGAAATCCAGATTAAAACGGGAGAAAATTGACCAAACTTAACCTAAAATCGACTGGAAAAAAATATTATTCTCCGATGAAAGCAAATTTAATTGGTTTGGATTAGATGGAAGATGGATTAGATGGTTTCTGAGTGAGGCGAAGATCCGAAGAGCGGATGCACCAGAACTGCCCCCGAAGAACAATGAAACACCCAGCTGGTCAAATGATTTCGGGGTGTTTCTCATATTATAGAATTGGAGAATTATTCATCAACTAAACAGTTTCATCTTTCTACAACATATGATATTATTTTCAAGATGAAAGTGTTCCTTGCCACAGATGCGGAAAGGTAAGATCCATTTTTTTAGTAGCAGTAAGCGTTGCAAACAGAATTATAAAAAAAACTTTTTTATCTTCTGATATATATATTTCTAAATTAACATGGGATTTCAAAAGAAAATTCAGCAAAGCTTAACCCCATTAAGAATTTGTGTCACATTTTGGTGGTAAAAATACACAAAAAAATCATACAATTAAATTTATTTTAATTAAAATATTAAAAAAGTATGGTATGAAGGAATTTTAATTAAACGTTTATCGGTTTTTGTAAACTTAATAAAGCATAAAGAGGACCGACAAAATTACTAAAAATTGATGTAATAATAAGTTCTAAGTTGATTATTTTAGCGCAATTTACAAATCTCCCTATACCTGTCTTAAGTATTACTTCCCAAAAATTTTCTTAATGTCGTATTAAGTATTTAATCGTTGGTAGAACCAGTTTTTTATCTGTCATTGAAGTGTTTTACTGTTCCGTATTGTAGATATACAAGTTTTTGTTATTAAAAAGTTTTTTTTCGGACATCAAACAAAACTATTTCGAAATGGAATATTTAGATTTCCATTTCGCTTATTGAACTTCATATTTTTATACATAAAATTCAAAAGTTGGGTTTTCGAGTGGAAGCTGTCTTGTCGCTGGGTTCATTTCACTTGACACGCTGAGAGTATGCCAAAAACAATTTGTTTCCTACCAGGATCTGTTCGAGTGGAAAAATTGAAAAATTCTCTCCTTCATTATCCAGCTGACATTACTCAGCCTTGCGATTCACATACATAAATACATATAAATGAAGAAAACTATGCATAATATATGTATTGTGCGTAAAATATTCCCATTGTAATTTAAGTGCATTATATTTATTTTAGTTATATCCAAAACCCATTACTAAGCTTTGATCACTTTTTGCGTTATCTCGCAATTTAATCAAATTAATTATTCCCGAGTCTATACTTACTCCTTTTTGTTGGAGATTTAATCTCATTTTCATAAACCTGTTCCTTTGGATTTTTTTACAGCACTTTAATTGAATTAACCTCTCTGGGAAATGTTTTCAATAGGGCTGAGAATTTATTTTAAAACTCAGGAGTTATACATGTTTAATGGAAACACAATAAACTATGAAAAAATCTATAAATAAAATATACATATCGCTATCTTCAATATTTAATTAATGAGATTGATGAAACTATGATTATAAATTTAATAAAAATTAAACCGCATCACGTACATGATCGAGATTTTTCTGAACTTTAACTTGTCGTTACATATAAACTGGAGGGAGTTAAGCAATGATGTTTGTTTTAAAAATCAGCTCATAGACACAATTAACAATAAATAAACAATATATTAAAAAAAAATATAGGAACCCTGTAAAATATAAATATGAACAAACCCATTCATATCGCGCGTGATGTCTCAGTTGGGGCGGGGCCGTTTTGTCAAAATTGTATGACGCGTCGCTTTTTACAAAAAAGTTTATTAATCAACATATTGAGCTGAAAATTTAACTACTTTAACTTTAACATTTATTGAATAGTACAAGCAAAAAATATATTTTATTGTGAATTTAAAAAATGTTCAGTCTATGTATACGTTTTTATATTATTTTTGTAAGATATTGAATTGTAAATTTATAAAAGGGAAAAATCATTTAGAACAGTACTTTAAAATATAACGTAGACATAACCTTAGAATATAATAAATAGGTGAATTTTTTTTTACAAATTATACAATAAAAATTCTTATTCATCATTGTTGGATTAGGGAATTGATACAATTATTGATATTGACTATATCATAATCCGGTACATAAATCATTGCAGTACCAATTAATTAATTATATAATCAGATTAGTAATACACAGTGGAACCTCTATATGACCATCTGATTCGATGCTTGTAAATATTGAAAATTATTTACTCAGTACAATAAAGGTGAAGTTTTTTATTTATTTATTTAGAATTTGAAGTGATTATTCGAATCTCAATTCTGAAACACAAAAAATGATTCTATGACACTTTCGTTGAGTTCTATAGTCGCGAATTTCCTACGAATATATTATTGACCAATATAGATACAATTTTAGTTTTTTCAGTTATTAAGATTTCTATAGGATTTTTTCTACCACTTGAATTCTTGCATCGAAACGCATTTTCGATGACAATCTTTTATACAACTTTCTAGTTTAATCATCAATGATCCAATAAAATATATAAAGAAAGATTCATCATCATCATCATAGGTGCAACAGCCCTGGCTCCATCCAACACCCTTCTCCAATTTATCCGATCTGCTGCTACGTCATTCCATCTTCTGGTAAGTTTTAATGAGGTATATCTTTGTATAGTCGGTACGTCTCTTCGTTGCTTTGGATATGCCATTTCCCGTCGTCGAATATGGCTCTAAATATTCGCCTGAAATTTCTCCTTTCCAGGATGTCCAGTTGTCGCTTATCTTGCTGTGTCAAAGTCCAACATTTAGATCCGTATGTTAGGACGGGCCTGGTGGGGATCTTGTATAGCTTGGCTTTGGTCTTCTTTGAAAAGAATCTCGACTGTAGATGCTTTTGAAGTCCAAAATAGCACCAGTTTGCCAGCATGGTTCTTCTTCGTACTTGTTTCATTGTTGTTCATGATAAGTGAGAATATACGAATTCCTGGACAGGCTCAAAGCTGTACTCTTCGACTCTCAGATGTTCAAAGGTTCGTCCTTGGCATATGGGCATGTATTTTGCCTTGGGAAAGATTATTATTTCAATATCGAAAGATTAAGTAGAAATATATTACTTGTAATAAATCAGTATTCTTATAAGTTCTTGAATTAGATTTTTGGAAGAATATCTAAGTTTTTAAGTACAGTGATATCTTGGTATACGTCCTTTGTTTAAAATGCGAATCGCGTACCTCAAATGATACATACGTATTGGCCATTGCATACCCTTGTTGAAAAATCTTCGCAGAAAGTTTTCTACAAAACAATAAACTCCGCTTAAGGGAATTTGTAGTCAGAATGAATGAAAGAAAGGGATTTTGAAGCTGTGATTATAATTAAGGATATTATCAATATGTCTGGATAAGTCCATGGGTCTGAATATGAGTCGTAAGAACCAGCCACTGAGCAGCTGCAGATCTTCAGCAAGAGGAGCATAATACTACGATAGAAACATTCTCTTAAGGCTCGCAGATGGAGGAGAATCCCTACTTCATTAACCAAGGAAATATTTGCCAAATGGATAGATGCCAAAAGCTTTAAAGAGATGTATTAACAGTGTTTAGCTAGTCGTCGGATAAGTGTCCAACAAAAACTATGAAGTCAGCGAATTCTTTATAATACTAGCCAGAGAGTATGTAAGAGAAGGAGACCTATCTATAAAAATAATATTCACGTGGGTAGTTTAGTGCGTTAGAATTAATTTAATGCCATCTATCCTTTAAAAAATATAATAAAAAATTCAATACAACTGAAATATTATTAAAATTAACCAGTGTCATGGTTTGACACTGGGGGGAATATTAGTGTAAGAGACTCATTCCCTTTGCATATATAGTATCTTTATCGAATCTTTGCATGGGTGAATGGCGCATTGGAATCTTTCTGTTATGTCATCCATCCATCGTAGTCAAAATAAATAAATAAATAAAACTAAAAATTCGTTTTTGACTCTCTTGTAAAATTCGTTTTTGATGCTTTCCACTGTCGATAAGAAAATATTTTTTCAGCCACTGCTAAATCACGGATAATTAATTATAATAATTGTAAAATGGTCGTTTTTGTCCGCAGATTATATTTTTTCGTCAGAAAAGTGCATCTGTGTTAAACACTTGGGCTTTTCCGGCTCTCCCCACACGTAGCCACGTAGCTCTCTACATTTGAATTTGTTATCTGCTGCAAGCAATCTGTTCCGCTCCCAATCTATCATCTCTATTTGCTCTTTCAGGAAGCGGCTCCGCTCGGCTGTTTTGGCTCCCGTGGCTGACGTCATCCTCGAGCCCCTCCTCCATGCTCCACATTCTTCGGCGGCGACTTCTTCCAGTGACGTCACGGGGCACTCACACATGCGCGCGTTTATCGAGTCGGCTGCGAGTCCCACTGTAATTGATTCCGAATGCTGAATTAATTTCTGATCTCGAACTACATATTTACGGATATATTTCATGGAAAATATTTTGCCGGAACCGGCGACTATTTTTGGCGATCCGACGTCAAAAGCTGTCTATGGCACGTACGCTTTTTTGTTGTTGATTATAGAACACTCGAGAGCACAATACGAGCGCCGCCAAATCCAATAACAAGAGCACTGGAGGAATAACACTCTGCGGCACGAGGGCCCACTCGCTCATTGCCACACGCGGGCTATTTCACGGGTCAACACAGCAAATAAATTCCGCAATGTGTCACCCCTGAATATGTCCCGGTTGCCATTCAATTACAGCCCTTATCGCACACGGCGAGATAATGTGCCACGTAGCGGGACTCGGGAGCCGGGACGCGGGACGCGTGACTCGGGACTGTTCTGCTGCACGTCACCTGCACGATCAGCTGTCAGGTGGGACAATTGATTTTCTCGTGCCATTTTCTCAGATTCCGAGCACGACTCTGTATATGGAAAATTCTTGTCAAAGCCCCGAATAGGAGGTTTCAAATATTTCTGGCAACGTATAAATATACGACCTGTCTCGCAGCATCACACAAAGCAGTGGCCAGCAAAGGGCAGACCACAGTCGACTCTATATTATACATATTTGCACGGTAGATTGGTTTTGCAACTCATTGCGACTAAGAAGGGTATGCAATAGAAAATGATTTTTATTTTCCCTCCGTTTTTACTTGAATCTTTATATGAATTTATTATGACATCTCAAAAAAATCCTTTACATTTAAAATAATATATTAAGGAATAATGTATATTATATAAAATTTACTAGCTAAGGCTAAACTAGTATTTCAAATTATAGGAAAATACTTCCCCTTGAATAAGTCTCTCATACTAATATATCCCCCAGTGTCAAACCACGACACTGGTTATTTTTTTAATACTATTTCTGTTAGCTCAGTCGCGGTTAACTTGCAATATTGAAATAATATGCATGTTACATACAAACTGGAAAAGATACGTCTCAACACCAGATTGCGACGAAGAAAAAAATATATATGAATCAGCTAATATGACTATTGAAGAACGTTAACACCACGATATTAATGGGAGATTTAAATGCAAATGTTGGAAATGGGAAATTGTCAGAAGTATGGAATTGAGCGTCAGAAATGATAGAGGTGAAAAGCTATTGCAATTTTTTTTTACCTATTTTTAATGACTTATCAATAATGAGCACATTTTTCAAACTACTAAAAAGACATCTATACACTCGGAATGCCGACTCAAACTTAAAAGTTATACGTAACCAGACTATATTATAATAAAACAGAGATTCAGAAATGCCGTAAAATTTGTCAAGCCATTTCTCAGCGCTGACGTCTATTCAGATCATAATTTACTAGTAGCAAAAAGTATCTGTCTCAAGAACGCAAATAAATCTTAGAAAATAGTTGACAATCACATGAAAAAACTTGCCGATCCTAGAATAAAACGAAGAACTAGTGAAGCATAATGAGGAAAAATTAAAAACAATCAAGGGTCAGAGAGTCTTTCAATCGAAGATACATGTTACAAATTCGAAATAATCACTATGGCAATCATAAACAAAAAATAGGCCTTTACGACAAAGAAAAAACCAATTAATTAAAATTAATAAAAAAATAATCAGACGGAAAGAATATGTAGAAGAATTCTTCAACGATGTGTGACCCCAAGCTCATGGAACGGAATGTGCCTCTATAGGACCGTCCATCATGCAAGAAGAAGTTGAACGAGCCATCATATAATCCAAAAACCAAATAAAATATTGGCCTCGACGCCAAAAATATTCGATATATTCGATATATAGACAAAAATATTCTTAAGCATAATTTATAAAAGAACAAAAACCCAAAAATATAAAAACACATTCGTGTGACTCAGTTTGGCTTTTGTTCTGGCTGAAGAATCTACGGCAATGGTTTGGGGGCAATGTAATCTCATTGTTCAAGACAATAATGGAGAGGATAGAGGTGACCTCTATGATAGCCAACGTTTATTAGCGGACACGGCACGAGAGAAGGCGAAGAAATTAAAAAAATCAGCTTTTTTTTTTCAAATATTCAATGCCAAATTTATTTGATTGATTTTATCCTTTGATACAAATCAAAATTTCCCAAAAATTTAGTTGTTGATATATTACACAAACTATTTTTTTACACCGTTTAGAAAACTTCTAACAATTACTTCTAATGCATTGAGCTTTTATTTTAATACCGTTAATACTAATATGTTTGCATCAACAAAAACATATTTTATTGAGATAGAACAGCTTTGCTATTTTTCAAGTATGATAAAAAATGCATATAAACTATTGTTGGGAAAACCATCGAAAATTTTCAGCCATGAGAACATTTTTCTCCCCATTTATGTAAAGATAAGTTAACTACGTCATGAAAATGTTATATCTATTAATTTCTTCATGAATAATATATAATAATCCTTGTTGTAATTATTGTATAAATATTTAAATAAGATTTACACTTTTAAGAGCACCTGAATCATCTCACACAACTTCATTCGCTTAGCCAATTATTTTCATGTCGCTCCAAGGATAATTTTATAATAAAACCTTGCTACCGACTATTGCGACCTCGGTTACAAGGATCGAGCGCGACAGGGTGTCGGAAAATCGTCGATGTTTATTAGAATTTTTTACAAGGACGTCAGTCGAGCAGTCGACCGAGAGTCGACATATCATTTGATTACAAAGTCGATCGTGTAACGTCGCCCAGCCTCCGAACAATGGCGAGCCGCGTCTCGGGGCGGATGGAACGTGACACGTGTGCAAATCAAGTCGGGATTGCAACACCAAACACCTGACTTTGACAACTGACTCATAACTCACGCCACCTCGCTTATTTAACCTCGTCTGTAACCCTGTCTTTAACGTTTTCAACTGTGTATCAAATTAATTATTTTAAAAATATGTATATTTAAATAGAAAAAAAAATCAGAAACTATCAAATAGATAACAATATTCGCTGCTGTTGCCTGTGAGGTTTTTTCTCGCTCGCATCCAATACGATGTGCCGAGTGCGAGTGGCACGTGCTGCAAGAACTCAGTCTGCGTCATATTGATTCGTTAAAAAATCCAAAATATCGACCAAATCACGAAGCCTACTATTTTTATTCTTAGAATGATTCATTAACAAAAAAAATCGATGAAGAATTCATCAATATCTTGATTTGAAATACTTGAGGTCCTTGAGAGACCCCCTTCGGACGATGCGATTGTTTTCGAGCCGCCCTGACGGATGGGTAAACTGAAATGGTTTAGATATTTCAAAATACATTTGTAAATAATTATAAAAATTGTATCAGGGCTATGAACCGTAACTGAAAATCGGAAAAACCTGTTATTTTTTATCTGAACGGACTATTTTTTCTTCTTTTTATTACCAATCATAAGAAATGCAGTTTAATCAATTAATCAAAATTATATTGTTTGTATTTATACAAATATTACTGTAGTAATTCCATGTATTATGTTTATTACAAAAGAAAAAATATAATATTTATTATTTATATTTAAATAAAAATATTTAAATGTAATCAATCGGAACTGAGCCGAAAACCGAAATTAACCGATATTTTCTCGGGAACGAAAGCCGGAACCGAACAAAAAAAAGGTTCAAAGCCTTGGAAGGTATTAAGCATTAAAACATATTTATTAAATTGTGACATTGTTTTAAGAGTTAGTATTAGTGCTATAACATTATGGAAATAAACAAATGGGAGCTAATATAAATATAATATGTCCTTTATTAGGGAGTAATTAATATTTGTTCTACTACAAACCATAATTAAATAACGTAGTTTAACTAGTGACGTACGGTGGACTTGATGCTGGATGTGCTGAATGTGGAAAAAAAATATAAAATAAAATACAGTTTTTTTTTTTAAGAATTTTATTATTATTTATACAATAATTCTATTCCTCGTTTTTGTGACATAAATTATTCAAGTAATATCAATGGGAGAAAAAAATACTCATAAAACTAAAACAGAAAGGCACACTTTACGATAGTTCCAATAAAAAAATTATGTCGCAAAGACGAAGAATATAACTAATGTATAAATAATAATGAAATTCATTAAAAAAAAAAACTGTATTTTTTTTCCACATTCAGCACACCCAACATCAACACCTCCGTACGTCCCTGATTTTAACCGATCCATCACGGCGGCTCGAAACCAAAACCTCTGGCCAATGGGTTTTATTTTGTATGAAAATAGATAAATAAATATTTTTTTTGATAATACCTTCACATTTGTTTTAAATTTTTTTTTATGAATAAAAATAGCTATTCTTGATACGAAACCTGGGCTTATAAATAGTTCCCATCGGTACGGCTTAAATGAATTAATAAATAATATGTTTTTTCTATTGAATAATTTTGAATTATATAAAACAAATAATGTGGTTATAATTAATGAAAACGTAATCTGTGGAAAATTATTATCGGCGGTGGAAGTTATTTACTTTTATATGACCTTCCCCTATGTTTTCCGACTACACGGCGAACTCATAGGATTTCACTTGTGGTTGTGTGTACATGGACATAAGATAAAACCTTGTGGTGTACACGTGTGGCCGAGACCATTTGAACACGTGTCGAATCTGTAATTTCAAGGATTTCCATCTCTATATGTTCGTTAAATTTATTTCGTTTCATACATCAGACACGTCACGATAAAGCGCAGCGAATTAAGGTCGAGCTTTCGCCATTGGGAATTTCACTGTGAGATTTTGCAAGGTCAGAGTTTAGAGAGTACCGTTTATAGAATTCTCGGAAAAAAGATCACATCACCGACGGCACCGGTTCATGTGTTATTCGAGAATTTTCCGCTTTTCCGCGCGGGTCCTCGGCCGCTCGGCGTCGGAACGGGACTCGGTTCGCAATTTGGCGACGCCGGTCCGGAATGCGATTTGTTTTTCAATAAACGTTGATTTGTTTGCAGTTTGCTCGGTGCCAATCTCAATTCCGTTCCCCGCGGAACCGGAGACCGATCTGTCTCCGTTTGACGTCGACGAAACGGCTGCCGTCAAATCAGTTTACGGCGCGAGAAAAAAATTGATACACCGCGGAATCGCAAATGACATCCGATATGTGTATTGGAAAAATGAAAATGTCACAAAGCGTTCCGACAAACGAAGGGATTCCCGAGAAAAGTGATATTCTGCATCATCCTCGGGGATAGACGTCGCGTTCAATATGCCGCCCGTGTTATTAATATTGCAAAGATCGGCTCTATTCATCGTTTCGCAGCTCCATTCACCGAATCCGTATTTGAAAATTGCTGAAAAAGTTTCAATATTCTGAACAATGATTAGGGTGCGACCCATATGTCTGTTATCAAGCGCGTGTGATTTACAAAGGGAATAACTATCATCTCGCTTAAAGTAAATATGACGAAGAACGTAACGTTGGTTAAGTCCTTTTGTGGAAAATTGCTTAGTCGGTAATATGGTAATTATGCAAAATTTTCCTCACATCATACAACATGCACGTATATTTATATGCGTGATATATATAACACGACTGTTCATCTCGAGATATGTATTGTGTTATATATATTATAATGTGTATTGTAAGTGAGTTAAATTCTTGTCGACGAGATGTTACATCAAATTATCAAACACAGCTATTGGTTCTATATATTAATATTTGAAGAAGAATCTTATTACATTTTCATCAAATATCATACAAAACGAAGAATAATCCGATGGTATATGAAGTTAAACAACTGATACATGCGAGATTAAATGTTTCTATAGAAAATTACAATGAATTAAATTACGAATATTAATCATCTTTTAAATAATTATAGTATTAATTATACAAATATTGTTAGAAATCGAATTTTTAGTCTTTTAGAAAGGATGTGAATAAGATTTTCTTGGGAGCAATCTAAAGAATAATAATGTTTTATTTAATACGAGTAAAATTAAATTTCTCGACTCCATAGACACCAAGCTCAAATGACGCTTTTGGAAAATTAAATTCGAAACTTTTATTCAAAAGAGTGCGAATATATTTCATAATAATAACAACTGTGTGATATTGACTAGAAGCCCAAGTAAACTTTGATTAATACTCAACAAAATATTGCATCCCGGAAAAAATATGTACATGTATGTGTACATATATTCTTATGTGCTTAAAAAAAATCTGGTCTCTAACGGATTTCTAACCACAGAGACAGTATACCCTGGGAAGGAAAACCCTAATATGTTGACCAATAATTGATCTAGTCTCGATGCTTTCGCTCCTCTTCCTTCTTTCTATGAGGAGGTCTTTCCCATGATGAAAGGATTGCTATTGCGCGACAGGGCTAATAATCACTTGCGACCGACTACTTGAGACTCGTTTTGGGCAGATGTGCATATGTATGTCTGTGTATAACTATATAGGTGTGTGTGTTTACTCGCTCGCTATTTGTCACTCGTGATTCGTTATAAGCAGATAGCGCCTATGAGAAAAGAATACACAAATACCTAGACAGACTCTCTCCGACTTGCCTGAACACGGTCGAGTGGGTCAAATCCGATACCAACAAGGTAGAAGATGTACGTCCAATGCTAGCAACGGCCAAGAGAAGGAAACTCTTTACAAAAAAACGCGTACCAAGACGGCTTTGGTCCCCGCGGTATGGACACGAAAGGGGAGACCTCACGTCACGTGTGGGACTCAGGTTCCTTTGGCCTCGACTACCATTCAAGAGCCCGGTAAGGGCCATACGCTCAGCGAGTGAGTGTCTTGTGGCTGGCAAATGATGATAATGATGATATAGCGCCAATAGCGGGGTCAAATGGCATCATCTGCTCCAAAAAAATGATCAGTGCCACTGTTTAGGCGTTCAGCTTCCGGCGGTCGTAACGTTAGACATATCCGCATTTCGCTCCCTCGTAAGATGTAGTCGCCATCTTGTTGCGCTACGCACGGATGCCGCTATAACAACTCTGTATATATCCTCTCGTCTTCCCCATGGCAAATTCCATCGATTAACTATTAACGGACATGCAAAACCATACATAAATATCAAACGACGCAAAAAGGTGATTTTACAAATCCTCAGGCACCGGACCCCCTGTGGCTGTCACTGCCTAGGACGCATGTAGGGGGACTAACATGATACCTTGTTGACCCACTGGGAAGACTTCCTGATCAATTTCATCTACGAGCGATGCCCAGCTCCGAATTTTAAATTCCGTCTGCATTCATTTGTGAATAATGTTTTTTAAATGTGTCAATGTGTTGTCTGTGTCACAATGGTTATCTCTGACAATTCGTGGCGGTCTAGTGCCAAGAGTATCTGCAAAGGAGTATTTCTACAATGATC
>JAGXCT010032940.1:3881-44653 GCA_022495035.1 Philopotamus ludificatus
CGCCAGGGATCGTTGAGAAAACAAATGGAGAATAGAAGATGACTGCTATAACGGTCAGCTGGATGGATGCGTCGCGGCGAAAACCCGAAAACTGGTCAGTCTTCCTCGGTGGCAAACATTTTTCGAACAGAATTTATCTTAGCCGTGTTAGCTTTCGAGCTTGATATTTTTTTCTATATCTATCTAAACACAGATCTTCATGCATTGCAGTTTCGTATTATGCAACCAAGGACGGAGTGTTTTGAAAGCATTTGACCTATATTTCGAAAGTCCTTCAGCACACTAGCTGAGGGCAGCAATTTATTTCAGCCCCCCCGTGCTATAACAGCATTGACCCAAATTTTGTTCATTCGAAATAAATTGTGCATTTAAGTATTTATGTCGCTGGGTTAATATCTGAAAGCGGATCAATACTTCATCCAATAGAGAGACTCATTCGAATAAAGGCGCTGAAAAGAGTTTTTTTTACAATATCCATCGAAAACTATTGCATTCTCGCATTAAGTAATGTTTTAGATTTAGCTTCTAGTTGTAAATGAACCTATATCTTATGTAGAATTCATTTTAAGGGATAATTTAGATAAGATTCGGATAAAAAAACTTTAATTACTCTACTTACAGTTACAG
The DNA here is from genome assembly GCA_022495035.1 of Philopotamus ludificatus. Lineage (NCBI taxonomy): Eukaryota > Metazoa > Arthropoda > Insecta > Trichoptera > Philopotamidae > Philopotamus > Philopotamus ludificatus. The sequence goes on from JAGXCT010032940.1 coordinate 4,509, forward strand.
ATTTTTGTCACAAACTTTTTTTATGTATTTGTAAAAAAAGTCTATAGAATAAATATTATAAATAATCATTGTCCTTTATTGTATGTAATTGCGATGTTTTTTCTCACTCGTATCCGGTACGATGTGCCGAGTGCAATTGAAACGTGCGATTGACACGTGCTGCAAGAGCTCAGTCTGCAGCGAGACACCGCCGAGAGCGTTGTCATTTGCGCATCATATTGATTAGTTAAAAAAAACCAAAGTTCGACTAATTATTAAGTATATCATGAATAACTATTTTTATTCATATTATTATTTATCAATTTATGAAAAAAGTAAAATTCTTGGGTTCTATTTTCCATTATAAATAGGGACGACGCGGTTGTTTTTGAGCCGCCGTGACCCTAAGGATCATTTTTATGAGAATCGGATAGAATGGGATTAGAACGATATTTTAATAACTCAACATGAAGTAGATTTTTTGTCAAGTTTCAACAAGAACTTGGGTTCAAAGATGCATAAAGAATTAACAATCGATTGATCTTTACAGTTTTATTTTAAAGACTTTGGGGAAAAAGTTTAATAAATTAAAACAAGTAGTAGAGTAAGATGTCCCTTAAGATCTAAAGCAAAAACGTTGTGATGTGAAAGAACAATAAATCTTTCGTGGTGATGAAGAATTATCCCTAGATCCATCGCGTTAATCTATGGTTCAGGATTCAAAACTCATCTTCACAACCCAAAAGATTCACCATCAGTACGTGTATCTTTTAGTCTACCTTCTAGTGATATTCTGCTCTAGATATACTATAGCATTCTTCATACTTGATGAATTAGAAGTATCTATAGGGTTTGATCTGTTATGCGATTAAAAAAAACTTGATTCAAGTTGTTTGCTGAAAAATTTGTCCCAATACGTCTGGCCCAGGGAGTGTAAAATCTTCAGACATCGCCGTGTCATTGATTCCTAAACGATTCTGTACAACGTTCTTACAGTTCTTTCCTCATAGATGTTCCTAAGCTTCTGCGCATCTCATCATCATCAAATAATGGTCTTCTAAAAATTGTGCTTGTTCAAATCAAGGCAAAAGGTTTTCAATTCCTGTCTACATCCTCGTACCGAATTGGCGCAATCACCCTCGTACGCAGAATTTCAAGAAGCAGTCCTGGCCAATCCTGTTCAGAACCCGATATCCCGCCGCCATCCGCTCCGCAGGCTACGAATACAAAGAGCGCTCGAATAAATAATATATGAAGCAGCAAACACGTTTGGTCCAAGCGAGCCGAGCGAAGCTGCAACCCGTCGAGTAGCTCGTTGCTATTTAAAGCTCGCGCCGAATGTCACAGTCACTGTCGGCAGGGGCTCGACCCGAAGTGCACTCGGATATCTTCACGATTTTACTGCAACCAAATATAACAGCGATCGAACGAACGGCTATCCCGGGGAATTTTTATTGCATTTTTTTTTCTCCCCTCCCGCTTCTTTCGTGCATATTCCAATCGAGCGCCTCACAAATTTGATCGTTTTAAATGATTTAGATTCTGACTGTTCAATTGAGTCTCGTTAAGGCCGCTGGTAGCCGTCGAGTCGAATTGTGTGGCTCGACTGTTAACAGCCATCCATCTGACTCGCTGTGTATATGTACACTTGACATTGGTGACAACTCTTCGTGTTAATTTTTTTTCATTCTCTTTAGAATTGTGATGCATTATGTGTCGACTGTTTTCAGCGGTTCTGAAAATATTAAAATAATTTAACATTAAGTAATTAATTATTTAAGACTCGATATGGACATTCTGCAATGTCTTAATTAGAAGATGGATGCTAACCATCTAAGCATCTTCATCTGCTTGTACGCTGGAGAGAAAAAGATAACTGATGTATCGGTCTTTGGGGACTGGGTTATACAAAAATAAATTATTACTATCCATAACTTGTCTAGCGAGATCCTAGGGCTCTCTGAATACGTGACAATAAAAGAAGAGGATATCTAGGAGAATTTAATGAGCTTCGGCAACAAGCTGTAGACTTGTAGCAGTTCTTCAGACTGCTGAATCCAAAGATGAACAAAAAATTTGAAGAATCCAAGCGTCTTCATCTGCTTGTACGGTAAGAGATCTGAACCAACAAAGCTGCATACGGAAAATACTTGAAGAGAACTGATGTATCCATCCATAATCTGCCTGACGAGATCCTGAAGATCTCTAAATACTTGAACGTTCGAAAGCAAGATTCAGTTTTGTAGCAATTCTTAAGAATGCTGAATCAAAGGATGACTGAATAAGAATCGTTCTAGCATGAAGCTTTTTCATGGTTAAGCTACTTAGTCATAAGGCATCGAATATGAAGAATTAATTCAATGTTTCCACAAAAAAATCCTGTTTATTCTCCATATATAGTCCGTTTTTGGCGAACTGGAACAATTCTGGAGCTCTCAATCTGGTCCAGTTGCGAATATTCCGGATCCACGATAGCCTTCTTTCCTCCCAACGATTGTTTACCTTCTATGATAGTCTGCAGATGGCGATACTTTAGTCCACGAGTTATATATTAAAAGTACACAATTTTGCGGTGTCCAGAAGCTGTGTGTTCCCTCCACGGAATCTTCAACATACTTCGACAGCACCACATTTCAAACGCTTCCAACTGTTCTTCAAGTTATTCAAGAAAAGTTTGCGACAAGGTCGACTGGGTGACTATGAGATGGTAATTATCTTCTGAAGAAATCTTTGTAGCAGTTCTACAGAATGCTAAATCGAAGGATCATCCTATTCAAATATGGATCGTTGGTTATATATATATATATTGCATTGTAAATGGAAAAGCTTATGATGGCAGAAAGAGGAAAGAGCAAGAATTAGTTTAGAAAAAGGAGCTTTTTTGACTGCTGAATTTATCTTCGTGAAGAATCGTCGTGGCTACGTTCCTCAGTAATGAGGCAATTCTTCAACATTGCTTAGAATCTTCTATAAACCTTCTTAAATATTTTAAATTATGAACCTGGCAAAAATACTGTCATCTTGTTGTGAAAATCTGCACGTTTCATATGAGTGATATGCTTCGATTATCGTATCTTTCATCTGAAGACGGACGTGTACACATAATCGTTTATCGCAGATTAAACTTATCCTCCGTGGAAATCAGAATATTCTCATATCTGTTATAGGATATCTTGTTGAGAAAATAATTTTATTTATATTTCGAGGGTTTCCATTAAAAATGCAATAGACGATTTATCTTGTTGCCTTAATTATTGTATGATTTTTTCGTAGATTTCACAGATTTCGATGATAATTTTAATCTGACGATAACTGCGATCGATCAATCAAGCAATGGCACGATTGAACAATACGCTGCACTCGATTTCCGCAAGTGCAAAGTTTACCGACCGCTGATCTCAGCCATGCAAAATTTATTGCTGAATTTCAAATTGGACTGAATGCAGAATTAATGCACAGTCGCATTTCCGCTTACATTACCGTCGGCCTCTCCCGACAATCAATAATGATCCAGATAACAATGGCAAATTGTTCGTGTGCCTCGGCCATACATAAGCTGACCATACGGTCCGTTTTGAACGGGACTGTCCCGTTTTTAGCTAGGTTGTTCCCCAGGCACAGCTTCGGGAAGCCGAAATGTCCCGTTTTCAGAAAAATATAAAAACTCATAATTAATTAATACGTAATTATCTGAATTGTTTGAGTCCGATATAATTATATTAAAAGTTCAATGTATTATAACTCTGTAATAAATTTATTTCTTTAATTGGCAAATAAGAATTATGTTCGTATCTCTTTTTCCATTTATTGAGGGATGAAATTATTGAGATAAAAATTTAGATTATAATATTAGTGGCATTTTGTTCATCGTAACTCAAAATTTATTCTTTGAAACCGATGAAGAAAAGAAAATCGATCTAATAAATATGCTTAAGGTCTAATAAAAAATTGAATCTCATTTATCTATTTAATCATTATTATTTAAAAATTTACCACTATTTTTACAAAGAACAACGACCCAATGTTAAGAGGATTATTCTTTTTTTTCAGTTACGTATCAAAATTAGGGTAAAAGTTAATACTCTTCAAATATTTTTGTATTCTTTAAATGTTTTCTACTAAAAAAATGTATACTTTATAGTAAATTATGTTTATATTTAACCTTTTAACTTTTTTTAACTGGTTTATATATACGGGAGCTTAGTGTTAATTAGTGTTTGATTGCAAATACAGTGAAAACCCATTTTTTACGTTTTCTCGGTATTTGCGTTCAATTTTTCCAGTGCCGTTTTATTTTAGTACTATTAATACCCGCCTTTACGTTTTTTATTTCCCCCAATTTACGTTTGAAATATTAAAAATTCGAATCAATTTTTAAACGCGCGACGTTTTTAAATGCTATGTATGACTTCTGAAAAACAGCTTTTAAGCTTAGATGCTATGACGGGAGCTAAGAAAAGAAAAAATATCTTATTGCTAGATAAATATCCTGCTCTTCCAACAAATTTAACACTGAGGAATATAAAATTAGCCTTTTTCCCTTCAAATTGTACTAGAGAATTGCAGACGAGAGACGAGAAAATGGAATAATCTGTGCTTTTAAGCAGACGAGAGACTAGAAGATCCTAAAAATGTTGGGGTATCTATTTTAGATGCAATACACGATGCACCAGTGCTTCCCAATTACTTCCATGTCACGGCCCCCCAAATCTGGTAGCATGTTTTTGCATAACAAATCGAAATCGGGTTCAATGTCAGAAATGCTAACTCGAAAAGGATCTTCCAAAGTCTCCTTGGAAAGGCATGACTTTTGCTTATTTTTAATAGAAGTAATGAAGAAAATGCTGTTTCACATAGGTATGTAGTCGCGAAAGGAATAAAAGTTTCTAGAGCTTTTTTTCCAATAGCAGGATTTTCTTGCTGTCGCCTTAACCAAAATTCTGAAATACTTTTTTCATTAAATTCCAAATTTCAAGCAAATTATCTGATCTGATATCGATCAACACTTCTTGGACTGTCCACGCAATATGATCATATTTTAAGCACCTGGCAAATGGTGTTCTTATCCAATTGTTCCTTTGATCATCATCCAAGCTTGGGAAATATTTGTCGAAAAATAGTATCGATTCGGCCATGTGATCAAGTATAACTTTTTCCATTGAAGTCGATAGAGATATTTAATTATTCGTGAGAAAACACGAAGACATCTCCGTGCATCCTTGAGTAATACCTTTTGACCGCAAAGAAAGCTTTTGTTGGAAAGCTTGAATGATGCAAAACACATCCACTTCTCATAAAAAAATTAGGAAGCAAAATCTGGTCTTTAAGATCGAAAAGCCTGCAAATTAGCGCAAAAATATGTACCTGAATGATTTGCGTGATTACCTAAGTAAGAATTAATTGAAAAATATATGGCTACCTTGGCCATACACTATCGTTATCGATTACACGCATAAAACTCAAGATAAATAATGGCAACGTGCGTAGGGGAATAGTTCACCTTCAAGTGGACCGGGGGACACGAAAATAGCGTGACACTGAGAATTTTTCTAAGTCAAGTTCAAACGGCAATTAGCGTTGCTATCGGCCTTGCGGCCCCCGAACTCGACGTTCAATATATTAACGTGTATATTATTAATTCGTGGTCCGTTTTTGAGCACCGTCGTTCCACATATGGTCGTCGCTGACGTCGCTGAAAAAAATTCCCACCGTCATTTTTTTGAGAAATGCACACGTGCATCTAAAAAAGTGTGCAAGTTTCCAGCGTCACGCCACATGCATTGAAGCATTCCGTTGTCGATTCGAATTCTTTAGCTAACAACGGGAATCGATCAGGCCCAACCGACAAACAAATTGGCGATATTTAATTCAGAACTGGATATTTTGGCCGGCACGGTATGGCCATTTGCCAAAGTTTACCCCCTGCTTTCTGTTTCGCAGATTACCTCGCGTTGCGTTGGCCAAAAAAACAAAAATTATACAATATTCTTAGATAATTTCGCATCGCTCGGCATTGCCAAAAAGCACGAAAACAATTCCGATGACGGCAGCGGGAAAAGCCGTACGCTGAAACGGTTCAACGTATCAAATCATGAAAATACGAACGCGCTATTTCAGGCACGCATCGATTTTATAATCGATACCCCAATCGGTTTAAATATTCACGATACAGAAACGCGACGTTGTTTCATTATTAACAGAGGCTTTTCCTCATATTTTAACTTATCGCTAAAGTCGCCCCAATTTCCAGTCTTAAAACGTTCGAAAATTACTCCCATATTTAATAAAAACGGGGATAAATTTTTAAGTCACTGGATAAGGGGGCCAAAAATCGACTTTAAAAAAGTGTTTGATAAAATCAATCATGCTAGACTCATCTTGAAACTAGATAGTTTTGAGTTGTCGATAATCTCGTAGGTTTCATCTCGAGTTACCTCACAGAGAGGATATGTGACATATGACTCCCAAACGTTGTATGATTACAATACACCTTCAGGTATACCACCGGGGTTAAATTTAGGATCTTTATTATTTATTTTATTTATAAATGTTATTCATCGAGTCCTTAATTGTAAATCCTTACTTTTCGCAGACGATGACGAAAAATATTTCGATCCGTTACTTCAGCGACAGATGCCCTTTTGTTGCAGTTGGTCATTGATTCTTTGCACGATTGGCACAATTTTAAATCGTCTTCCATTAAATATTGGTGAATGTCGAACAATGACATTTTCTATATCTTTAATTACAGACTTATGAAGGTAGCTCTTCCTAAGCAATCTTTGTTAACACTCAAAGACCGGGTCCCGCGTTAATGCGGAAATTTTCGTAAACGGTAAACACCCGCTCCCGCACTAACGCGGGTTCACACGAAACGTGTTATCTAATGCGCTACAAAAGGCTTTCTTTTAAAATTTTACGACTGGACATAGCTCTATCTATTGCTCTGCATGTCCTTTGTAAAATATATGACATATGTATTTATTTATGGTTAAAAACTGTCCTTGAAATAATAGATTATTTGGATCGAAAACTTTCCAGTACTTACACATCGACTGTAACTATTTTGGTTTTTGTATATCCATTCAACAAAATATTTTTTTTGGAATACTTGGCACAACCCGTCACATCCTTTATTACAAAGCTAAAATTATCTACATACTACATAAAGATATCTATATGTTTTTTATCATCTAATATACAATAAATCATCATTTTCACAGCTCGAAAATTGTATTTCTTATCTAAATATTCTAATAATCTAACATAAGTATATTATACGTATAATACTTCTCTTTTGGCCAAATTATCTCGAATAGGAAAAAAGTTATTAAGCAGTTTTTACAGAGCCGCGCAAAATCGCAAGATCGATAAAATTATGCGGGTTTAAGTGTAAGTTTCGCCTGAAAACAGCGGGTGATTGAGTGTTGAGGACCTGGGTATTTTGTATGATTCCAAGTTAAAGTGGGGTATGTCACCCTCGAGAAAAGAAGGTCGATCTACTTGCTTACCTTGTACTGTGCGAGTTGCCCTTATGGGCGTTATTCGCGTGTGCTTTTTCTTCCGCCAAATGTGAGGACAGGTGCTCTCGGAAACTCTCCGGTAACCAAAGGCCATTACTCCGCTTAACAACTTGGCCGACTATGTAGATATATTTGATGTTAAATATCGCCATTTCGTTGACCTTTTATATGAGATTTTATGATTTCATATAACATATTAATTTTCTTCTCTTTATGTTTTTTTTTATTTCACTCTTTTTGTTGTTCTTATTTTACATTTATACTTTTATATATTTCTTCTTTTTATTGTATATTATTATTTTTATGATGTTTTTTTTTACTATACTATTTTTTTTATTTATATTTTAAATACGTTGTTGCAATATTATTAATTTTACAATGTCAAATATATCGATTATCTATGTACAAAGTGCATCGTCGACGCTTATTTGATCACGTAAGAGATTTTATTTAAGTGATTGCTTAATTGATAAATCTTTTCATGATTTTATCGATTATTTCAGTATTTATTCTATTTTCGATTGCCGAGTTTTAGCGATTCGTTCTTTCGCGTATATTTTGTCTGATGTTTGCAGTCGTGTAAAATTATTTGGATAAAATGCAGCAGTGGGTCTCACCGGGTCGACGATCTGACAACATTTTTGGACCCGGTTTGCTGATCCTTTTCTGTACATAATTTAAGACATGAGTCACGTTTTAGTCCCTTGAATGCTGTATTTTAAATGAATTTATTACTATATCAATATTTTCAAACGAGAGTTTTAAATCTACATAACTAATTTGAGTTGTATTGAAAAGAGTATAGTTTAAAAACGATTAAAAATAATTAAAAGTGTCTTCTTCATAGATGAATCATGAATGAAGCCCGTGGCTATGACGATTCTTCATTAAGAAGATCATTATCTACCCCTCTCTCGATTCATTAGTCTAAAGAGCCACCTACGATTATATGCTTTTCTATATTCGAGATCATTTTCAAATAAATCTGTTTTTTAATTCTTGAATCTTGAAATCGTCATGGTAGAATGATCCTTATTCAGTCATCTTTGGATTCAGCGGTCTAAAGAACTGTTACAAGGCTACAGCTTGTTTTCGAATATCATTACCTTTCCTAGATATCCATTTGTTTTATTGTCGCATATCTACAGATCTCCAGGATCTCGTTGAGCAGATTATGATTGGATACATTAGTTCTCTTCTTCTTCCACAGGACTCGAAGTATTTTCTGTCTGCAGCTTAGTTTATTCAGGTAACAGCGTACAAGGAAATGAAGATGTTTCGTTTCTTCAAAATATTGATTGGTATATTTATAGATATATTAAAGATAATTAATTACTCAAAGTTCCTAGAATTTCTACATCATCAGTAATAATTTTACTGTAATCCTTAAAATTTGAGCAGATTTTTTTTAAATTTTGGCTATTTCATCTCAATGTGAATGTCAACATGACGATGATGAAGAATTTATTCCTTCTACATATGCCTTATCTGTGTTCGGATGTAAGCTATCTACTGATTTATTTTGTCCTTTCTATGCTCATCTTTATCCAGTTGCAAGTGTTGCGGAGTTACTAACTCGTAAGAAACTAATTCTCAGTCATCGATGCCTTAAAACTAAGATGCTTGATGAAGAATCTTGACTTGAAGAATCCTGATTTAGTACATTTTCTATCATCAAAATTTTATCCAATCAGTCCTCATTTCAGTTTGATGAGAGTCGGAATTATCCTGGAATTATCTTATTTTATTTAAATTTAGAAGAGTTTTTAATATATATTATGTCTTCCACTTCTTCAAGTGTGGCTTCTATTTTTCACTTCATGATGGTCTACAGAAGGCAACACTTTGATCCATAAATGATGTGTCCAAAGTACTCAATTTTACGTGTCCAAAAAACTCGCGCTCCCTGAAAAAGTATAAGTACGGTTGTATTCTTGGGATCTTCAACATTCTTCAGTAGCACCACATTTCAAACACTTCCAGCCGGTTAGTGTTCGTTACCTTTACAGAAGTACGAACCATAAGTAGCACGTTCAAAAATAGATCTCTCGATTATCCATGAATGTTTTAATTATTTTTATGCTTAATTATGCGCCCTATATGTTTCTTTTCATCATTCGCTCCTTCATACTCTCCTTCTCTTGTTTGGCTCAAGTCTGATAAACTCTAGAATACTCGTACGGTAACCTCAACTTCTCTGTTATAAGATATCTGTCTCAGTACTACATCTTATCTAATCTTCGTCTGTGGCCTTGATTATATAAAATTGAGAGCGTTTTCTTATTGATTATTCGTACTATATAGATTGCTGAAAATATTATTTTTTATGAACTGCGAAATATATATTTATCATACATATTTGGCAATGTTAAATTTAACTTTGCAGCTTCACTCATAACTAGTATTGCAAATATGCATCGCGCGATGCTCGAACAAATATCGAAAATATCCACAGAACAACAAAAAAACCATTTAAAGTGTGTACATTTTCATTTAAGATCGAGCACAAACAGCATCCACGATATTCGAAACCAGCTCTTGTCGAGCGTCGTATTTTTCAAATGCGCAGAGCAAACACCGACCTCTGTTTGCGATTTCAATTAGATTCACATGGTCACAACGGAATCATAAAAGAAATCGCAAGAATTATGTAACAATCGGGTACGTCCCGTTGACAATATCGACGCGGATGATCGATTCGATGATTGGATCGGTGAATCGACGCGAATTGCCGGGCGGAGCCGGATGTCGTGTCCGCCATTGTTCCCGCCAAACCCGAATAATGGCGAACAAACGCGAATCCTCGCCCGACGGCTCGCCCTCTTTGACAGAATGCAACTTTGAAGACAAAAAACGATAAATCCGGGAACAATTTATTTAATGAAGATCATTTTATTTATATTTAATATTAATCTTTTTTCTTGTGCGTGTTTTTCGCTGTGACGATGAATGCGGTAATAAGATGGATCGGGGTTCTGCTCTGTATATTGGGGGGACCGGAAAGTAATCAAAATTTCTTCGATGAGCTTATTCACAAACATGGAAGTTGTTTATCGGGTTTTTTTTTCGACCAAGGGGGAGAGATGTCAAGTCCAACAATAGAAGAAGCACACTTACGACTTTGTATGCTTCTTTTGTTCGATCAAGAAATGAAGGCAAATGAAGCAGAGAAAAGAATTACCGATACTTTCGGGGATATTCTGAAACTAAACAATGTCATGGGTTTAAAAGCTTAAACATGGAAATAGGAATGTCAAAGATATCGCACGAAGAGGACGATCACAAAAATTAGATGATGATATCCTGAAGGCGATCGTAGATTCAGAACCACGTCAAATAATGTTCGTATGAAAGCGATCTTCTGATTTCTTTTGTCCTTTCTATATTGATCTTTATCCATTTGCAAGTGTTACGGAGCTACTAACTAATAAAAACTAATTCTTCATCATCGATGCCTTAAAACTAAGAAGTGTGTTGAAAAATCTTCATTTACTTTACTCGTTTCTCTTGGTCTCTCTTCATTTTTCCTTCATCAAAAGCTTATCCAATCAGTCCTCTTTTTATTAATATCCAAATTATCGTAGAATTATCTTCGGGCTAACTTTATTTGAAAAATGGAAATAACAATCTCAAAGATGTCGCACGAAAAGGACGACCCCAAAAATTAGATGATGATATCCTGAAGGTGATGGTAGATTCAGATCCACGTCAAACAATCGAGGAATTATCATTGAAGATTGGCTGTTCATGGTCTATAGTTCAGGATCATCTTCGTCGCATAGGAAAATTGTACAGGCAATGAATTTGAGTTCCTCGTGAAGTACCATCTGCGTATCTCTTTTGTCTCGGTATGAAGCCGATCCGTTTTTGCGGCGAATTGTAGCTGGAGATGAGAAGTGAGTGCTATACAATAATCCTATATGAAAAAAACAATGGCTTTCTTCCAGAGAAGTACCTCTCGACTATCACTAACAATATACAAGATCCTTGTTTGTGTGTAGTGGAATTTTTCAGGAATTAAACACTATGAATTACTTGAACCTGGTCAGACCGTTATAGCAACAGTAACAGTGTATAGTGAATAACTCGAGAGAATGGAGCAAGAGCTTAAAAAACGATCTGTTTTGGTCGATAACAAAAAAAGGATCCTTCGACACGATAACGCGAGGCCTCACGCTCCAAAAATAACACAGGAAAAAATAAGGGAGCTTGGATTTATAATTTAAACTTAACCACCCTATTCACTGGATATCTTGCCGTCGGATTACCACTTTTTCAGATCGTTAGATATCCCATATATTAAGAGGTAAATAAACAAATAACGTTAAAGAAGTGAAAACGCACATCAAAAAAAAATTTTGTTTACTTTTCGGTCCCCCGTAATTTGATACTTTAAGTCATAAATCTTCGATTTTTCTTTCTCAGCGATAAGACGTTTTTATCGATAGATTTCGATAATCTGAAGTCTATTTCTAGATATTTACACAGGCGACACAACTTAATTGTTTCGCAAATATCAATATATTTATTAGCAATCGATATTGTGAGGCTTCTTGAAATATGCAGAAGACATTTTCTATGGTTTCACGAGAATTGCGATGTTTTGTATCAACCCTTCGAATGCCGAATCCGTATCGCAAATTCGGTTGATGATTTCTGATGTGAACGACCGCAATGATGGGAAAGGAGCTTGTAGCCAGTTTGAATCGAGATCAAGGTCAAAACTGCAGGTCGTTGCAGTTTTGCAGTCGTGTCGAGCATTCTGCACGCACGTGCACATCGACAAAACGCATCACTCGATGCGAATATAATTAATTATATATACAATAAACATATAAATTAACCGCAGTTATGTCATATTTTCATGACATTTCGTGAATTATTCGGCTCGCGTGCACCGGAAGATTGACGTGACTCAATTAAACCGCAAGCGAAATGATGACATTTTCTATGAAAAAGTCGTATAAATTTATTGAAATCGATTTATGCCTCGATCATACGATAGCATCATAATCATCATGTAATTAAAATGCAATAATATTTATCGTAGTATTTCGTTTATGCTCCTCATGTGATATGATATAACGAAATGTAATATCTCGTGACATTTGAATTTTTTTGACATTTCCATGGAAAATCAATGTTGCCATACAAAAAAATGCGTTACATAAACATATGAAAATTATTTCATTGCGGATGGTTTCGTTTCATTCGAATTATATTATATTAACTATTATTATTTCAATTTATTGAGATTATTGCCGTGAAGGGGTTAAGAAATTTTATTTTTTTCATATATACGCTTTTATTTTTAGTCAATTCAAGTCTTCAAAACTCAAAAATATGTCACAAAAATGGCACTGGATTTAATAAATTGTTAATGACAAATTTTTCGTTTAGCCTAGCCGTGCCGATGGGGTATATTGGGTACCCCAAGTTTTTTTTATTTTTCACAAATTGCTCTTTTAATTAATTAATTAATTAATAATTAATCCTACATGTCACAGACTTTATGTATTTGTCCAGAAAAGTCTAAAGAATTAACATTATAAATAATCATTATCATATTATGTTTTTTCTCGCTTGCATCCGATGCGATGTGTCGAGTGCAAATTAAATGTGCGGGTGACACTTGCTGTGAGCGCTCAGTCTGCGGCGAGACATCGCTGAGTGTGTCGTCATTTACGCGTCATATTGATTAGTTAACCGATCCGTCACGGCGGCTCGAAACCAACGGCGTAACCCGATGGGGTATGAAATTAATATATGATAATAGACGCCAAGCATTTCGAGTCAAAATATTAATGAACTCTTATATTAAAAAACGTTATTCGAGAAAAACTTAAGGTCATAAATGGACCCCATCGGCACGGCTAGGTTTAAAAATCTAAAATATGACCAAATTATGAAGCATATCATGAATAACTATTTTTGTTCTTAGAATAATCCATATGTATTTCAAGAATTCATCAATATCTTGACTTGAAATGCTTGGGGTATCTTAGAGACCCCCTTCGGACGTCGCGATTGTTTTTGAATAACCCTGTAAATCTAATAAACGATTAATTTAGGCGCCATTTTGATAACTATAAGATTAAAAAGATTGTTGAGATCAGGATTTAGAACCAGTTATTGGTTCAATTCATTACTCTTCTATTCTTATTTGTATTAAAAAAAGTATTTTCTACCATAATTTAGAACATTTTATTATTTCTTTTGTAATAAGCATACAACATTAATTGATACAGTAATATAATTAAAATTAAAAGTATAAATTCACGGTTGAAGTATAGAATATTCTAAGTTTTATTTATTTATATTTTAAAAAAAAAACAAAGTTAACTCTAATCAATAAAATATCTTCTATTGTATTTGATTTAAGCTATTTCTATTATCTCATAGAATAAATTTTAAATCATAGAAGAGCCTTTTGACACTAACTTCTGTTTTCGTTCCGACAAAAATAACGGTTTATTTCGGTTCAGCTTCGGTCCGAAGCTCTGGTTGAAACAATCGAATATTAATCATTTCTGAATTAAAATAACCATTTTTTCACATCATAATAAAAATATAATAATGATGAAGTATTATTAATTAATTAATCCATAGTTTATAATCACTATTATTTATTTTATATTAATGCATGATTAAATATTTCGCCAGCGTATTGTGTCTGATTCGAAGGATAAAATGGCTTACGGTAAAGCATTGTAACCGAACCTTCCTTTGGGCCTAAAGGGAGCCGTTAAATAACTGTCCGTGTGCATGATGCAATTCCTCCCAATATCGCGCGATGCACCTTGCAATGATGCAATCGGGGAAAGTGCTGACGTTATATTATGCATTATTCAAGATAATCGCTGCAATCAGTAAATTCTTGCATTCAGTAAACGCATCTAGAGCTAGGAAATTGAAACTTTAGGTGATTTTAAAAGCTGAAATGGCAAGATGATTTAAAGAAACAGAAATAAGAAACAATACTGTTGGTTATTACAGCCAGAATGAGGCATGGATTGATAGAAGGATCTCGAATCTTTAATTTTTTTGTTTCGGTTCGATTATAAAAATATATATCGGTTCGGTTCCGATTTCGTTCCGCGGAAAATTACGCTTAATTTCGGTGAAAAAAATATTTTCCATCATAATTATAATATTTTACTCTTCCTTTTGTTAAAAGCATAATACAGTAAACCCTCCTATAACGTTCCCTGCTATGACGCGGTTTTCTAAAACAAGTTCAACAGTCTCTCATATAGCGCTCTCTGCTTGAATGTAAATTTTCAAGGTCAAATTACATATTTCGTAAATACATGAGTAATGCATTACATAATTATATTAATTATGCGTAGGCTATTTAATATATGCTAATGGAAAATGGTTCAATTTACAATGGTTCTATATTCCCAAATGTATATGAATGCTTTTGATTTCTATAACGCGAATTTTCTATAACGTGGTCCTAATTACTTCGTTATCGAAGGGCTGATTCTGCCTGAATTGATACAATCAATAATATTAATTAAAGGTATTATAATTAAAACTATAAATATATATTATTTTGTGATAATCCCTGCTGTTGCTACGCGCGCGATGTTTTTTCTCGCTCGCATCTGGTACGATGTGGCGAGTGCGAGTGAATCGTGCGATTGACACGTGCGGCAAGAGCCCGTGTCATATTTATCGATAGAAAAATCCAAAATATCGATCTAATTATGTAGCATGCAACTATTTTTATTCTTGGAATAATTCATTTTTAAAAAATCTCAAGATATCTATGAATAATTCAATTGTCAGATATAATAGTCGCATTTCTTATTCTTCCCTTTCTTTTTATTTTTACGTTGCATACAGTTTCAGTCATATCATAAAATCTCTTTATTGAAGCATAGAACATTATTTTATATCGAATATTGTCTTCGAGTTCATTTCAAAGGTTAAAACGTATCGATATTTTCTATATATTAGTCATAGTTTCGAATACTTTTGAATGAAATAGTTCTGAGATATAGCTAATACCCGTATTTTTGACATGTAAATTCTATAATCGTCTTTTTGAAATGCACTATGTGACAGATTTGATGCGCCTCACGTGATATGACTTCAGCTGAAATATGTTTAACCCCTCTATTAACATGTCACAGTGCAGACTGCATATATCGCGATAACGTTTTATTTATTGTAATTATTTTATTATTATTGAAATTTTGCATTACTATGCCGCCTCGGATGCTGCGCGTTGTTTATTTTCATGGGGATTTTTGTTAGATTTTTTTTGGGGAGATGAACATGACCGCGCGGAAGATCATTCGGTTGTGAGAGCGTCCCGCGGAGTCGTTTCAGGGCTCGGTTAAATTTAACTCCGGTCGGGTATAGACAGGAAGAGATGTCGGTGTTGGTGTCGGGGGCGCGGGGGGCACTGCTCCTGGGGAGGGGGCTGGGCGGGGGAGCGCTCCTGGCCAAGAGCGCCGCGCTGCCGCCGCCATTCCACACTCCGCTCTCGGGTCGGCAGGTCGCTAGCTGTGAAAGGTAAGCGGCCATCCGGAAAAACTAACGTCCGAACTTTGGAAAATTGAATCGGGGGCCGACGCCCCGGGCCCGCGGCGAACAATCCGAACAAATCGCGAAATACCGCGCCACGTTTCGGCGCGTTACGACCAAGGGGCGAGTTTTGAGAAAAAAAAAACAAATGAAGATCGAATTTTTCCATCGCATCGGTCCTAAACCGAGAAACGCGCCTCCAAATCCTCTCGAAACAAATGAATATCGTGTGAAAATTTAAAAAAAAATTCAAACGGAAAACATTGATCGTTGTCGTTACGTAACATGCCCCGACGTAGTACGAAACTTATACGCCGAACAACTAGCACTATACAACGAGTGAAATTAAATGAGAATTTCTCGCTGCTCGTAAATATAATTCGCCCCTTACTCGGCTCGCGTTTATTGAAAACAAACACCGTGCTTGTAAAATATAAAATTGTGACTAATGTGTCTTTAGAAACGATACATCATCGTCTTACATTTTTATCTTTGGTATAGCCGAGTTCATCAGCTCAGCATACAGTAAATTATTAAGTAAACACGCTCTATAAATAAAGTTTATACAATATAAACACTTAATCAATTAAGCCACAAATATCTTATCATTTTCTGGTGTTAGCTTATACCATATATCGATGATAGATAATGTTTAAAATGAACTTTCAATCGTGCTCGCAACGTATAACCGTAAGTACATACATCTTATATAATATCCATATATATTTAATCAGTATCCATGGAAATATAGCGTGAGCTTTGACAATTTTGTCGTAATACGCCGCGATTAATTGCATTTGTGCGCGATCGATCTGACGTTTGTCCGCCATTGCGTTCGATCCGGCGTTTTAAATTCCCGCGCGCACGGCGGCCCTAACGCCGCGCGCGTCGGCCATGCGCAAAATAATATTTTATTTTATTCTTTGGATTTCGTTGCGCGATTTAAAATTCGCATCGTCGCCGATCGCCGTGCAGGGGTCCGTGCCCCTCCGGTATCGGCGGAAAAAAAATCATTGTGCTCCATAATGATGCGCGGTGCGCGAAAGGGGGGGATGATGGCCGAGATGGCAGCTGTCCGCCGATCTTATCGGGGCGTATGTGCAGATGCGATAAGATTGCATCGAGGTATGTATTTACATACGCGATCCGACGTCCCGGACAGTTGAGATTCGCGATCCGCGGCACTATCTAGTCGGATATTTTGAATTGTCCCGCCTCGCTCTCGGAGCTGCCCCCGTCGCTATTCGGTACTAGGCTTGCGTGCGATCGATTAGGGTGCGTGCACATCCTGCCCTACCCCTAGCGGCGGACCCGCCCCCTAACTGTCTGCCGGCTACCCCTGAAGATTGCACGGCGGTCCCCCATTCAACATCCGCACAAAAACCCATTATCCAGTGTTCATGTAGTGTTTTCGCAAGGACGTCTCCGTTTAGTGTAGTGTTTTTATACGGCATTTTTCTTAAAAAATCGTAATTATAATGGGCGGGTGTACGTCCAAAGCGAAAGCGAGCAAAATCGTGGAAGAAGCCACAGAAGGGTGTGTATCTGACTCCTATGTATTCCTGGCTAGGTGAGCCCCGGGGCAAATCGAATATTTTAATCGAAATGTAGCCATTTTCCCGTGTCACAGCTTTTTTATCCCGAATATATGTACCGATGCCGCCATTGAGGATAAAGCCGCTTCGCGCATATCTGTCAAAAATTAGCATTTTCATTATGTGTTTTCCGACTTGAACTCGTAAGAAAATTGCTTGTTAACATGCAAATCCACTGTTACGTTTTAAACACAGCCATGCACTTGCAAATGTAGTTAATTAGTGTGAATAGAATATGATTAGGACAAATGGAGGACAGGACGTCACAGCCAATTGTCATATATTGCATACATAATATTTTTAAAATGCCATAAATATATATATGGATTCATATATATATATATATATATGAATCCATATATTTTATTGCATAGAGATAATCATTTAATATCCATATTAAATAATAATAATTTATTATGTGTAGGTACATAGCGAGAATATTGTCTATGTACCATAAAATTGTAACATTATTGTCTATGATCTATTAATATCATTTATTGGCAACAATTGAGTCGTTGCGTATCGCTCTGCATATTTATTAAGTGATAGCATATTCAAAATGATGAAATTATCCACTAATTATTTGAATCTCAAAAATGAATTGCCTAATTTTTTGTCGTCAAATTCAAAGTAAGTGTTCAGTTCAATTTTTTTCGAATTTCTTTATTTTTTTGTTATTTAATATTTCGTGGCCGGTGGTGCCTATGTGAGAGTTTGGTAAGGTCCATGCCCTCAGCGAGTGAGAGCCTTGTGACTGGCAAATGATGATGATGATGATATATATATATATATTTATATATTATATATTTATTAAGAGATGGCATATTCAAGATAGTGGAATTATCCGCAATTGTGGAATCTCAAAAATGAGTTGCCTAATTTTTTGTCGTCAAATTCAAAGTCAGTTCAATTTTTTTCGTATTCCTTTATTTTTTTGTTATTTAATATTCTTTTGTCTTTTTCAGAAACAAATCTAACGCCATGGTTGACGCAGCAGTCTTAGAAAAGTTGGAGTCCGGCTTTGCCAAGCTAGCCGCCTCCGACTCCAAGTCCCTGTTGAAGAAGTACCTCAGCAAGGATGTCTTCGACAGCCTGAAGAACAAGAAGACATCCTTCGGATCCACCCTTCTTGATGTCATCCAATCTGGTGCGCGGCATACATCCGTTTTATCTCGTTTTATTTATTCGGCCTGCTTATTTTTGTATTGATTAAAATTTCAGGTTTGGAGAATCACGACTCCGGAGTAGGTATCTACGCCCCGGATGCCGAATCCTACACCACTTTCGCCGAACTGTTCGACCCCATCATCGAAGACTACCACACTGGATTCAAGAAGACCGACAAGCATCCACCAAAGAACTGGGGAGACGTAGACACCCTCGCCAACCTCGACCCGGCCGGCGAGTTCGTCGTCTCCACCCGTGTCCGTTGCGGACGCTCCATGGAGGGATACCCCTTCAACCCCTGCTTGACCGAGGAGCAGTACAAGGAGATGGAGACCAAGGTCTCGACCACCCTCTCCGGCCTCGAAGGCGAACTCAAAGGAAAGTTCTACCCACTCACCGGCATGTCCAAGGATGTGCAGCAGCAGCTCATCGACGACCACTTCCTGTTCAAGGAGGGAGATCGCTTCTTGCAGACCGCCAACGCTTGCAGGTACTGGCCGTCCGGACGCGGTATCTACCACAATGACGCCAAGACCTTCTTGGTATGGTGCAACGAGGAGGACCATCTCCGTCTCATCTCCATGCAGATGGGAGGCGATTTGGGCCAGGTATACCGTCGTCTCGTAGCAGCTGTCAACGACATCGAGAAGCGCGTGCCCTTCTCCCACAACGACAGGTTAGGCTTCCTCACCTTCTGCCCCACCAACTTGGGAACGACCGTGCGCGCCTCTGTCCACATCAAGGTGCCCAAGCTCGCCGCCAACAAGGCCAAGCTCGAAGAGGTCGCCTCCAAGTACAACTTGCAAGTCCGCGGAACCAGGGGCGAGCACACCGAGGCCGAGGGCGGTGTCTACGACATCTCCAACAAGAGGCGCATGGGACTCACCGAGTACGACGCCGTCAAGGAGATGTACGACGGTATCGCCGAGCTCATCAAGATCGAAAAGGAAATGTAAACGCCACCATCGGACACAGCGACACTACTCGAGTCCTCTGTATCAACAAAAAACAAAAAAAAAAACCTAATTTCGTCATCTAAACATTAGCAAGTACTCTCACTGATCAGTATTTGTATCAATGTTATTTTAATTTATCAATAATGAATGTTATATTTTGTTAAATTAGCGAACATCTCAATATATAAAAGAGCCGTTCTAGCTTTAACGCTTGCTTATGAGAGTCTATGAGTTTTAGAACTGTCATAGACGTCATAATTGTATATTTTTTTGCTAGAGGATCGGGCTTTCTAGTCTTTACTCGTCTTCTGTGAGGACAGATGTGGATACAGCACAATGTTTAATTGTAACCAATGTTTGAAATATTTCATGTCATCTGTTACCATCATTAAATTTTAAGTATTTTAAAAGTAAATTTAAAATAAAGACAAACTATTATTAAAATAAAGTCTGCATTTTATTTTATCCGTCCTTAAACACATTATCCCGCTTCGAATAGACTCGAACATGTCACTATGCAAACTGCTTATTGTATGAAATGTCTTTCTGATGGTCATTACATATGAATGAGTAAATACCATTTAGATATTCAAATTCCAACGACAAATATTATTATTTCATGTCATCAATGCATGGACAGTTTTCACATGACAATTTTAAAGCTTGTTAACAGCGGTATTTTCCTAAAATCTATATATTTAATCGCTGTTATCTAATCCTGGCATAATATAATAATATAAAATGCAATAAAACTATAATAATTGATCTATTCATACATTGTAAGTTTAAGGTGGTGTAATGATGCATAGATGTCACTAAGAATAATTTTATTTATTTATTTATGGTTTAGCGATGGTTAGATGGCATAACAGAATGATACTAAAGATGCAAGGCGGATGAGTCTCTCACGCTAATTAAAATAATGATAAAAAATATTAGGTTTCATGATTTCTACTGTCATGAATAAAATTCAATTAAAAATCATGTTTATGTTAACCTTTTAAATTAAATTAAATAATTATAAGATATTTCATATATGAATGCTAAGCACAGTCATCCCTCCTACAACGCTGTCTTTAATCAATGTTTTCTATAAAATGCTTTTTTTAAGATCTATTTCTAAGGGGGTCTTTCCCATGATGAAAGGATTGCTATTGCGCAACAGGGTCAATAATCACTTGAGACCAGTTTTGGACGGATCTATGTATGTATATGTATGTATATAATCAGATAACGTCTTAGAGAAGAGGAAAACGAATACCGAGGCACTCGGGTGGGTAAAATCCGATACCAGCAGAGTAGAGGATACAGATCCAATGCCAGCAATGCCCATGAGAGGGATTTTTTTTACAAAAAAACAGGTTCCTTTGGCTTCCACTACCACTAGAGAGTCTGGCAACGCCCATAATCTCAGCGAGTGAGTGACTCGTGGCTGGCAAATGATAATGATGATGATATAATATATTGTCGAGCGAAATAAAGAGTATTGCTCTTACGTTGACAAGGCATTTTGTAGAAAACCGCGATTAAGAGGAAGCGTTATAGAAGGGCTGACTGTATTTATGTTAATATTAAGTATGAAATTAGTAGTGAGGCATATCATCAACTTGGACAGCTTATTACTTCGTGAATTATATTATATTTTGACATTTTTTTGTCTTTCGTAGAAAACTGACATACATATTTCCCTTTTCTAGATCATTTTACTCTAAGTTTTTATTTATTATTTTTTTTTTCATCATCACCATCATTTGTCAGCCAAGCTGAGTGTTTGGGCCTTACCAGACTCTCGAATGGTAGTCGAGGCCAAGGGAGTCGGGGTCTCACAATGGCGCGAGGACTCCTCGTTTACGTCCATACCACGATGATCCAACCCGTCTTGGTATGCGCTTATTTATAAAGAGGTTTCGTTCTCTTGGTCACCGATGGCATTGGACGTGTATCTTTTATCATTGCTGGTATCGGATTTTACCCTCCTCGTCATGTCCCGGAGAGTAGGAGGACGTTTGTCTGGGTATTCGCTTTCCTTTTCTCTAGGTGTTCCGGCGTGAATTTTGCTGTATTTTATATTTACGGTTTACGAAATTTCGTTCTGGGAATTTTTGAGTTCACAATGAATTATTGTTGATGTTTATTGTAAGTAAGCAAATAACTCACTCTAAATTTTGTGCTTTTCTTTACTTCCGAGATTTTTCGACTTACAGGAAAACATTTGGAACCAATTAATGATGTAAGTCGAGGACTGGCTGTATTTGAAAGGGTATTTTAAATATTCGCTGACATGGCCGCACAACGTTTAGTTATGACAAAAGTGACAGTAGTTCGTTCAGCTGGCAACACCAGATGCCGGGCGAGATGGCGGCTCCTCGTTTACCGATGTCTCGCGTCAAAACTATAATGAAAAGTTCGCCCGAGGTAGAGTCAGTGGGCCAAGAACCACTCTTGCTCGTCACAAGAGTTACTGTAAGTCAAATCTACGTTCTCCATTCATAAGATTAATCATACTTCAAAACTTCATTGATTTTCCCGCCATATTTACATTAATAATGTATTAATATATATGTATATTATTTGTTTTAGGAACTTTTCATCGCTGATTTAGCTAAACGTGCGTTCGATCATAGTAATTCATCGTTTTTAGAATACAAGCACATAGCAAATCTAGTACAAGTCGACGATACTTTGGATTTTTTACGTGAAATTATGCCGTGCAAAATAACCGTCAGGCAATTCAAGGAATTAATGGCTAAAAAGGCGTCGAAACGAAGTGATTCTGATAGTGATGAAAGCGACGACAGTAACGAAGAAGAGGGGGAAGAAGAGAGCGAAGAAGAAATTGAAACTATCCCCGAATAATATGGCAATAGGATATTAAATTGCGTCGAACTAATTAAAAAAAAAAATCGAAGCGTATATTTGTATTATGCTTTCATTTTGATTTATTTCACAAAATAATGTGATTATCATTTTATTAATAAATCATCTTATTAATCACATCTCTTATCGTATTGAACATTGTTTTAATTTAATAATAAATTTAAATTAATAACTAGGTTTAGACGTATATTATTAATAATATTACTATTATTATCACGGTATTCATTCAATATTTAGCTTTATCGTTATGGAAAGGATGAATTAATTTAAGAGACATCGGTATAAATTTACGTATATTGTTAAATTATAAGGGGAAATAATCTCAACATCTGCTTTGCTATAAATATTTAATACTTATTTATATCGTACAAATCATAAATATCGATCATGTAAATACAGTATAAAGACTTAATTTTTAGGTTGTGCGCCTGCTTGTAAAGATTGTACTTATATGTGATTCATCATTAATTATTTCCATTCTTTTTATCTGTTTATTATTATATTTAAGTTAAATATGTTAACTGTACAAAAAATAAACTATCTGCACTGCTTACAAAAAGAATGTAATTAATTTAAAATATATTTTTAAATTATTTTTATAATAAAATTTTGAAATATATGTATATGTTTATTTTATTTATCATTTATCAATAATTTCAATAATAAATCTATTAAATATAACTCAATTTTATTGAGTTCCGAACAAAAATCCCTTTCATTTCCCGTTATATTTTAAGAACTCAGCTGAATAAAATCTATAAATCATGAACATCGGAGGATTTCAGCAATTTTTTTCAGACAAAAGAGTACTAAATGAAACAGTGTCATGCGAAGTAATAAGGATAGGGTCAACATCTGACTAAATATATACAAATTTTAATTTAATTTGAGAATATTTTTATATTAATTATATATGTTAAAAAAATACAGCGTTCATTTTTGTGATGAAGGTCCTACCGCTTCTAAAGTTATTTTTTTATGAAAAAGTCGTCTAGCATCATTTGCCACTTTAATTCTCTCTTGTTAAGCAAATGCCGGTAGCATGAGATCGCATCCAAAACGCCTTGTCTTGCTATTCTCCTCCTTCCGACAATTATTATTCGCTTTAATTTAATCAGTTTCAGTTAATGTTACCAAATTAAGTAAATTTGTAGCAAGTTCTTGGGTTTTACTTATTCTACCAGCTCTTGAAAGTCTTCTTAAGAAAGAATCTCACCAGAAATCAGCAGTAAATCCTCAATGTCCTGCTCATCAACATCTGCTGGTTCTGCTGTTTCGATTTGGTAATTTGGTCAACAAAATGCAGTTTTCGTTAGGAATCCTTGTATAGCTCTAGCCACAGTTTCTTCCACATTTTGTTCATAGATATATAAGTTAATTTTTGCCAAGTAAAGTCAATATTACCAACGTGTTGGGTTGTAGGAAAGCTACTTATCCAGTATGGAAGTGTATAAAGCCGATACTTTGATAGGATAGATTGGTGCATTATCCAACAGTGAAAGGGCCTTTGTTTCAATTTTGTTAGACAAAAATATGAGATTCTTCTTCTTCTTCTTCTTATTAAATTCTCAAATCACAGGCAATCTAGATTTTAAAATCCCTTTCATGGTTTTTGTCCCTTATTTGGGCTTCGAACAATCCTTGTTGTTGGAACAGCGTTAAGCTAAAAAGCACTAAACAAGATCTTACTGTGGAATCCTTTTCCTTGATCTATAATCTTCATTTCATCATTTGTTTTTAAAATCTCAAGCCCTTTTTAGGTTTGTGATCATTCCTGCCTACTGCTCAAAATGATTCCTTCACTTTATCTTTTATTTTTATTTATTAATTAGCACGATTTGTAAAGTATTACATTTAGTTGCTTTTATCTAAATTAATCACTTGAAGAGAAAGGATCCAGCGATCCTATCTCCAATGCAAGAGCATTATTCTAAGTACAGTCAACCCTTCTATAACGTTCAGATAGAGAACACGCTATAGAAAAAAAACGCTTTAGAAAGTTAGGCACCCATACAAAATTTGGGGTTAGGTTTTTTTTAACTTTCTTTGCGATTTGAAGCAAAACAAACATTTGACCCATTTTATATTGATAGCTGACCTTGCGTGTTTGGTGGAAACAATTATCTCGTGCCTACAGGCGCGAGGGGTATTGACCTAGCATATTTCTTCCAGTTTATTCATTCACAACAGATGTGCCAGGGGAGTTCAAAGGGATAGTTTTTTAGTTATTTTTTTTAAAATGCTTTAGCATATGATGAATAAATAATAAAAAGGTAAATATAAATTATGAAACCTTTTCAGAAATATGTTTTATTTAGGATACATATTAATATAAAATAAAAATAAACAATAATTAAAGTAATAAAAAAAATGGTGAACATTTTAAATTGGGTATTTATGCGTGTAATTACTGTCAGTGTCATCTAATATCACGTTTCATAGAGATTTTTTTAATACCAGTTGCTCAATTTATAAGAAATTAGAATGATTGAAACCCCCTTTAACACATAAATCATAATGCCTTAAAAATCCTATGCATCGATTTACTTGATCATAATTTGTAACCTTATTCCTACAGTATCTTTTACGTAGAATATCCCTAGAACGATTTTAGACGGTGATTCACCAAAAAAGAACAGAACACGCCTAGCGGGCCTATTTAAAATGCACATATAATAATATATATACGAACATTTTAATTTAACCTTGAAAATATTGCGTTTTGTAAAATGAACGCTATACAAAAAACCGCCCCAAACGCTATAGAAGTGAACGCTATAGGAGGGTTCACTGTATTTTATTTATTTCGAGGGGTGTATAGATCCATTGTCACATTCTTTGGGTATTCTATTTTATTCAAGGCGTTTTTCAAATATTATTTTTTTATTTTTAAAATTATTATTATTATATATAAATGAATTAAAACGCAAACCGTTAAACATCTTGATTTAAATATAAATGGCCACATTCCAAATAAATGTCTTATATAATTTTTTTATACTAACTTAGTAGTTATATGAATTTCTATATATTATCACAGATGTCATTAATATTTTTTTTATTATAATTAGAAATAATAAATCCGTTAACATTGCTATTGGTATGAACTGCATTATTATTGTTTAGAGTTAAATTGCTCATTCAAAAAAATTAAAAATATGTGAAACCTTTCAAATACAATCGTATTTTTTAATCATTTCGTATTTATTTTAGATTTATCACCGGAATGGAGATAAATAAAACTGGATGGTGTTGCAAGCCCTCGACGACTTGCCGGAAAATCCAAGTACATTTCCGTCCCATGCATGCCGGCTCTGGAGAATGGGTTCAAGGAGAACCCGATGGACTCGAAGGTTGGTACCTGAAACATGTTTATGACCGGCACCTCTAGGGACAATATCGCAATCGACGATTCAATTGGATAAGTTTAAGTTCACACACCATATGGATTCGATCTGTGCAAATTCCGACTGAATTAGCACGACAGTGACACGCTAATGTATATAGGCGTGCTGCCATTACTATTTTTAACAGCGGATTCCGTGGTTTGAACTTCGATAAATTTAGCAAAGACAGCGTACAATCGCTTAAAATTGATCTTTAGCACAATAATAACAGTTATCGCGTTCAACGGCTGCAATTTTGCAGACCCTCAATTATTGGCACGTTTTTCATTATACGAACCTAGCTATGCAACTGTCACTGTTCAAAATTTATAGACCTTGCCTTGGCAATTTGAAGTAAATGCGATGTGGGAGTGCAAGCTGCATTTACCTCAAGTCGAACACACAGCATCCGATTTTCAATCAATAAATACAAGACATATTTATAGACTGCAGTTTCGTAACGCACCCATATGTCTGCATGCCCGATTCTACCTTCACCTAGTCCGAAGACATGACATGGTAAAGACCCAGCATGCAACCAGCACTCAAATATGTTCTAGTATGATCTAAAATGATTAATGAAGCCATTATGAAACCGTTTGGCGACGTGTGATGCACTATTCCAATGGCATTAAATCGCAATTAACAATAATTAAACTGCAATGTAGGATAGCTGCAGCTAATGGACAAAGCGCATGCGAGGCGTCACGCTCCGTCGCCGATCACCTCATCATCATGCCAACACCACCGGTCGTGTGGAACCTCTCAATCATCAGGGAAGGTCGACGCCGATATCAAAAATGCACCATGTTCGAACGGAATCCATTGAACAAAAACTGCTGTTTATTGCTGATTTTTTTATGAGTAGTAACCTCGCGATATTCAGCAATGTTTAACTTGTTCGCGGCTGAAAAAAAAAAACTAATTATGTCATAACCATAAAAATGAGAAATATAACCATAAACCGCTTTTTTTGATAAATCATGGAAAATCTAATTGTAAAATTAAAATAATCTTAAAAACCTTGTGATAATCCTTGAAAATAATCCCCATCACGATTGAATCAAACTCTTATACTTACTCTTATCTTAAAATGATTAAAAATAACAGAATCACATCCAAACAAACTTCCTTCATTATTTTTTCAAATCCCAGACGTTCAAGTTCAAATAATACCTAATTTCAGGAACGTCACGCTCAAAATACTGTAATATAGTATTACAACATAAAATTCAAACCCTCCTATAACGGCGAGATAGGGACCATGCGATAGTAATCCGCCCTATAGAAGACTAGGCAACCATACAATATTTTGAGTTAGGTTTTCTTGTATATAAATAGATCCCAAGCATTTCAAGTCAAGCTATTGATAAGTACTTGATCAATATCTTTACCCTTTTCAATGATGATGATGATTTCGTATGGCTTTTACTTTGCCATTCTTCGCATGCTCGTCGGTATTTCTCCGCCATTTCGAGCACGCCAAGAACAACATTAGCTGGCTACGTAATCCAGGCAGGTTGACCCACCAGCTTCCGGAGGGCAGGCAGTCTTGGGTCGGCAATAACACGCAACGCCTTAGCGATAGTCTAAAACAGCCAACAGGTGCGGTATTGTTTCCATCCGAACGAGTTTCCCGCTGCTGCCACGGCCTGGGAACCAAGGACGGAACGAGTTTGTATGAAGCGGAAATGTGATGGGAAACGGCTTAAGGAACTATCCCGGCATTTCCATCTGAATGGCTAGGGAGCCGGGTCAACCTAGCCCTGGATAGTCGCATCTCTACACCAGTTACTGGTGACAGAGATACAAAGAATTGTTTCTAGATACCTCTACGTGGTTATTCTAAAGCATGCGTTTCTACAGACCTTGACGTGATTAGTACTAAGCATGCTTTGAGTCTTAAGCAGTTATTAGTTGGTCAACAGATTAGGGTCTTCTAGGAATGAGTAAGGTAAAATAGCGCAGCAGGGTGAAACAACCTAAGAATTCTGAAAATAAGAAGTAAGAAGCAGAAGTGTGTGTCTCCTAGCGATGGCATTAACTTTTTTCAATATAAATGACGCATACACGGCGACGTCTCACCGCAAACTGAAGCAGGCCGCACCATCTCAGAATTCGCGCCACACGTACACTAGTACGGTTTCACTCGCACTTGCACATGCGCAATATTTTTCTGGCTGGGATCCGGTATGGAGCGAATAAAAACAGCGCCCGTGCCAATAGAAAAACTAATATTGTTGTTTTTTTTTATTTTACCAATAAAGGTCATTGATTATTTATAATATTTATTCTTTTTTAGACATATACAAAAAGTTTGTGACATATAGGATTTATTTTATTGTTTTTTGTTCAGTTTTAGTCCAAACACGGCAAAGTCCATATCTATTCGAGATATTTTTTTATTAAACTGTTCGTTTGCTATACTTTTCGAACCTTTTACAAACCCTTTTTTTATATTTAGGGATCAAGTGGAGGGATCCAAAACCAACAAACAACAGTTTAATCTAGATTTGGGCCCAGATGCAAAGGTGGTACAAGACCTCCCCCTCTATATTTTTTAAATATTGTTTTTTAAGTATATAAAAAAGTGGCCGGAAGAAGTTTAGTAACCAGGGGCGTATATTCAGGGTGTATATTGGGCAAGGCGTGCGCTATGACCGCTGCACGACCTTACACGTGCGTGACCTCATGCAGTACCGTCACCTATGTGGGCGAAACTAATGTTATTGTATGCGGTTTAACGACCGGAGGCGTGCTGTCAAGTAACAGCACATTCGTCTACTCGATTTCGACCTCCTATGCGTGGTCTGGGCTTGGTCGTGAACTGGGCTCGCCACATATAACAAATAACGATGAATAATTAATTATTATTAATTTAAATATGTATATATTTTATTTTATCGTTATCAAAATGAGCAATAGTCTTGAAGAAATTTTGAACACTCCATTGTCGAATAGAAATTATGATAATAAGAAAATATTATTAATGGTAAAAATATTATTATGTTAGACCACGTCCGCCACTTTCAAACTTATTTTAATTTAAATAAAAATGTGTTCATGAATTAATAAAATTCATGGAAAAAATAATCTTAATTTCAAGAAGTTTATAAACTAGGAATATTAATTTTAACTACTCCAAGTATTCCACTGCGTCAGCATAACTAATGTATAAATAATAATAAAATTCATTACAAAAAAACTGTATTTTTTTTCCACATACAGCACACCCAACATGTAACAGTTATGTAGTTATATGTTTGGAAGCATATTATTATTTCATTTCATTTTATGAAAGAAGAAAAACCCAATTAAACTTCTTAATGAGGAGCATCGAATCTTCTATTGGACTAAATCAAATAGAGAAGAAGTGCTAACAGCAGTCGACACTACTCCATCAATTTAGTGATAGATGTTATTGGTGGGATTAAATTATGTTATACTAATGATAGACATCGAAGACACATATTTCATTGAATAGTCCTGTATTGTCAGCAAGTGACACGTGCTGCGAGAGCTCAGTCTCGAGACATTGCCGAAAGAGTTGTCAATTACGCGTCATATTGATTAGTTAAAAAATCCAAAATATTCACCAAATTATGAAGCATATCATGAATATGATATAACATAACATATTAATATTCTTGGGGTCTCTGATAGACCCCCTTCGGACGATGCGGTTGTTTTCGAAACGCCATCTCTTTTAGAGCCTATGTTGAAGATTTTGTACGGTGTGAAGCTGCCTCATTAGAACTGTCCAGAAGATGTATGGCTGTTGCTGCGGCTCGGTAGAAATGCAGGATTCTTGGACGATTCCATGACCCTGCGCTAGGGCTCTAACACCGACGATGATGATTGCAATCGAGAGACCTTGCATTTTTCAACGTTCGCTACGGCTCTCAAATTGTTTACACGATTAAATCATCGGAATAATTGCACCATCGGTATTAATAACTTAATAAGTCGATTAGCTATGTCAACTCGGCGACTCCTATACAATTGTATTTCATATTAACATTATATGCGGTTGTGGTATAAGTGGTTTGGTAGACAATGATGCATTTTGCGTATTGTTTGCGCACGCCGTTGACGCGACTCGACCTTCTGCAGACGACTCGCTCGCTGCTGTGATTGATTTCATGAAAATTGCAGAATCAAGAAATCAATTTTCTCATAGAAACTCGACGATGGATATTCATGCAACGTGTCGGACGCGGTTGAGCATTAATCGCTACTTCCGTTTTCCGTGCGTTTGTATTCCGCGGATGTGATGCACTTTTCCTTTTCGCCAGTGGTTATCTTATTACACACGCAACGTCGTTAAAAATGCAATTAACCCGTTAATAACCCTTTAAATGATGGTCGGCAGTGATTTATCAACGCCATAAATTTCGGAGACAATGCCCGTTTTATAAGTAGCTGTATAATGTTTATGGATCCGTATAAAATATATGTGATTATATTGAGTTGTTCGGAAAGTCATTTCGTTTTCCAACAGAGGACTTAATTGCATTTTTTCACAGCCAACTTCACACTTAAGCCGCACAATCATTATATATTAGGTGTAGTAAAAAGTCTTGTCGTATTTTCAAAGGGTAGTTTTAGAAACAGTTGTTTTTAGTCCGTTGACGAGTCAAGATGTGCTATTTTATTGTGTGCTTGTGAAATTATGTTCAATACAAAAAAATCCTCACTGGTAGCAATGTCAGTGGTTTCGCGATGCCAGTGGAGCGGTTTGGTACTGTCAGCGGTTTTGGCGGATTCAGGAGCCTTGAGAACCAGGCAGCCGCTATCCAGAACAATTCGGGCGTGCTGCAGGAGGTGCTCGGTCTCGAACAAATGAATTAATGCTGAATTGGCCGCTCTCGTCGACTGGTACAATCCGCAGCGTGACAGCTCGATTCCCGGGCTTTGGCTGGCGACCTGTATTCGAGCCTGGTAACTGGAGAACGTCATCTGATCAAACGACATCATGACTGGACAGAATATTCAGGTGGCAAAAAGAACTCCCGCAGGGGTTTGGGCCGCTGTTGGACTGGTTTAGTTTAGTTAGTCGCAATGGTCGGGTTGTTCCTGAAGGGTAAAGCGCCTACTTCAGTTTCACTCCAGAAAAGCGCAAAGCCTCCTTTGAAATATTTGCGACATATATGGAGACGTATTAAATGACAAGAAAATGTCAACGCTGGTTTTAATTTCAATCGAAATTTTGACTAAAGATGAGCCTCGAAGTGGACGATATGTGCAGTGAAAAAGCCAGTAGCAAAATCGAAATTAAAAAAATCGCTATAACCGCACCGAAGGTCCATGCAACAAAGTGTCTGGCGTGAATTCGAAGAGATTTTAGGAAAATCTTTCTCTCGCGATGACAGCATCTGCATTCATAGTTGTCCTGAAATGGATGACTTGGTTTCTTGACGGCTTTACTACATCTGCTTGATACCGAACTAGCCTTCAGACTACATTTGTTTCGTTCTATGAAATACTTTTACACAAATAAATCATTCCAAACTGAAAGTGAAATCGGCCATTTCTGATTTTTTTTAATTCCAAGTCAGCAGAATTTTTTAAGAAAGGTATTTTAAATTTGGAAAATATATGACAAAAGGTTATATAATGTAATAGTAATTATATAAATCAATAAATGTATAAAAAAAATGAATTTGAATTTTATTGAAAAAATACGACAAGACTTTTTACTACACCTAGTACGCAGTAGTTTTTGGTTCGTACCCTTTCAAATATGGAAAAGCAGCATTTTCGGCATATTTTACATTTTTTACTATCGAAAAGGAAAAAATGCTGTTCAAGCAAGAAAAAAAATATCCGATGCGTATGGAGAAGATGTATTGACAGGATTGCAAAATTTCGATCCGTAAATATTGATGTTGAAGATGCACCACGTTCTGGGAGGCCAGTTGAGGCTAATGAAGATTGATGATTGATGAAAACCGGCGAATAACAACTGGTGAGATCGCTGAGAGAGATTAAATGTATCGAATTCGACCGTTCATGGTCATTTTAAACGCCTAGGTTTAATCACAAAGCTCGACAGATGAGTTCCTTATGTTCTTACGGAAACATGCTTCTCGAACGTCAAGAAAATGATCCATTTCTTAAGGACATCATCACTGGGGACGAAAAATGGATTATCTATAACAATGTTAAATGCAAGAGATTATGGAGTAAAAAAAATGAATCGGCTCAAAGCACCTCGAAAGTCGATATTCATCAAAAAAAATGATGCTATCTATTTGGTGGGATTTCAATGGTATCGTTTTTTTTAGCTTCTACCGGACAACACAACGATCTATTATGAAGTGTACTGTCATCAGCTGGACAAATTGAATGATTCACTTAAACAGAAAAGATCAGAATTGACCTCATACAAGTTTGTTAACTCACCAAACGCTTTTACAGCTTGGATGGGATATACTGCCACGCCCACCGTATTCTCCAGATCTGTCACTGGAACATTTGTTACGGTCTCTGCTATTTTTTTTAGACGGCTGGCGTTTCGCCGTGAGGTCAAAGAATCACTTGGATCAGTTTTGCCGGAAACAACAAAAAAATTATAAGCGTGAATCATGCGCTACTGCCAGAAAAATGGCAAAAGGTATTGGACCAGAATGGACAATATATAATTTAATAAAATGATTATTCACTATAAGAAAATCGTCTTTCATTTTCATTAAAAAAAACGAAGTTTCTTTCCGGACAACCTGATACAATGCGGATCTGCAGCACCCCCAAGCAAATTGATGACAAATATATGTTTATACAGGGTAACCCCCTTTCATCGCGGGGCTTACGTTCTGGACATGGCAACGATAAGAGATCAACAGGGGATTTAAAAAAAAAAAGATTTTTTTTATGGAAAATATTTCAAACCTAACCTTAATAATCTAGTATAAAAAATTAAATATGAACCAGTGTTAAATCATTAAAAATGTGGTTCGATTAAAATCTTCCAACATCCTTGATTAAAAAAATATGATTAATTCGATAATGTTATATCTAAATTAATGTGTACTCGCGAATTAAATGTTTTTCCGGGTTCAAGCTCTATTTATCACCGAAGAAGAATCTATAAATTATAGTTTTTAAGCTTAAATCATTTGTACGATGTATATATTTTTTTAAAAAAACATTGCATTTGAAATAAATAACACGTTTGACTTATTAACGTTTATATATATACAGTGAACCCCCGTTTTTACGTGTCCGGATTATAAAATTAGTTTTTTTTCCTTCAAACTGTACTAGTGAACAGCAGCTGTTGGACTTGGGAGTAAGTATTACTACCGTAAAAATCTGCTAAAGATATCATTACCAAAATTAAAACGACGAGAAGATCCGAAAAATGTTAGGGTACCTATTTTAGACATGGAGTGAAATTAAAGAAATAACGGTCAAAAATTGTTTTCAAAAAGCTGAAATCGGTAAAGAACAAGAAGATAAAATAGAAGATCAAAAACACTAGTAGGAGATATTACGGCGCACAGTGCTATTGATGGCTGGAAACAAATTTTAATAAAATTGCATGGACCACGACATTAACGTGATGACATCTGAAGTTATGAATATCGACGATACAGAGGTAGAAGACTGAAGAAGAAGAGTTAATAAGCCATCCAATTCCACCAAAGGAAGATGCTTTTGGGCATATTGTGGGCCTTAAATGCTATTAATCAGTTTGGTATATAAATATGTACCAATTTGCATGATTTTTTTTTTCTAACTCGGAATCTACGTTTTCCCGTATTTTTTTATCGGTCCCTTCAAAAACGTCAAAACGGCGTTTCACTGTATTTTTTAATCTAATTATATCTCAATAACCCAAAATAAGATTCTTATTGATTATCAAGAAATATTAAATATATTTACACTGTTTTTACGAGGATTTTTTTATGCTGATCATTTTTCCGCCTCCTTGTTTAGCTCTGATAATTTGAATGCTGAGTAAAGGTCAAATTAATTTGCTATATATTGAACATCTGCCATTATTTAATATAATTAATACCATTTGGAATAGAGTGGATCTATAAATCTTAACAACCACTCGCACGAACGTTAACTCATTGTCTACGGGGTTCGTGGATTCCACGTCAAATTTATACTGCGAAACGAACACCATTTAAGAAGTTATTTATTTATTACACTGTTATAATCTTATGTTTTTAAGTGTTTACGTGTTTTTTTATGAAATATTTTCTTATCGATGGGATATTTATTTTTAATGCATAAATTCGTACTTAATTAATTAATTAATAATAATTGTTCTCTTTTATTCATGAAGTTCCTCAACATTCGGAGTTATGAAAACAGCTATGGTGGATAATAAAAATTAGGGCTTATGACCTTAAAAAATTAAAAACGGCCTTCTATATAAATATTCGACATACAAAATACCATGTTTTATAAAATATCAATTCGGCCCGTTTCCAAAAAAATGGTGACACCTGTAATTCAGTAAATGTTGAATTTCAAGTATAATGCGTCCCGCCTCAGTGCATGTTTGCCCGCGATTCGCCCCGTAGGCAATGTGATGTTAACCTAGCAATGCCGATGGGGTCTATTTGCGTTATTTAAATTTTTGTATAATAATATAAATCCTACATGTCGCAAACCTTTTGTATTTGTCTAAAAAGTCTAAAGCAACCATATTCGCTTTCTCTGAGGGCGGTGTTTTTTTTTGTTCGCGTCCGGTACGATGTGCCGAGTGTTATAAACCGGCAAAGTCAGTCAGTATCATTTCTGGGCTCTCGATATTCTCGAGTGCGCCCCTATCCTTCTTACGTAAACACATTTTACGCGGGAAACGGTTCCTGCCAAAAGTCGGTGACATCATCGTCACGTGACTCACAGGACCGGTTATAAATATGCCCATTTTGGACGCGTCCAGACACATTCGCTCACGCCGTCATGGCAGTCACATCTCCGTGACTTCTCTCGTACCAGAGATACGTCTCTGGGATCTTTATCATCATCTCGTACCGGAGATACGTCTCTGGGATCCTTATCATCATCTCGTACCGGAGATCCGTCTCTGGGATATTTTCATCACACCTATCATCGAACTGACAACACCTGCAATTCTTCAATAAACATCATCATCATCATCAAAACAAAGCGTGTTTTCACTTTGATCTCGATCTTCGAAGCGAAGTTTTGGCGCCAGCGGTCGTGTACCTTTAGATACGCGAGCTTGGGTGCCTTAACATAATTGGAGCCAGCGACGGGTTACCTTGTTGGTACTACTGTCTCGTCCCCTTAACATTTTGGTGGCATCGGTGGGATACCTTTTTGGTGCTACTGTCTCGCCCCCTTAACATTTTTGGTGGCATCGGTGGGATACCTTTTTGGTACTACTGTCGCGCCCCCTTAACACGAGTACGAGTGAAACGTGCGAGTGACACGTGCTGCGGCGAGACTTCGCCGATAACGTTGTTATTTACGCGTCATATTGATTAGTTAAAAATCGAAAGTATCGACTAAATAATGAAGCATATGAATAACTAATTTTATTCTGCGCTAGTGAAACCGCACTTGCATATTACATACATACATACAGTATATACAAGTGGCCTTCAAATCCTGAGGCGGGTCTTTGACTGACTGACAGTATTTCAGGTTATCTAGGGTCTTCAAATAAAAATCAAATACTTGGAGTACCAAATATACCCCACCGGCATGACTAGGTTAATTAGAAGAAAATCATAAATAACTATTTTTACTCCTATAATAATGAATTTTTAAAAAAAGTCACTTATGAAGACTTCATCATTATTGACTTGAAATGTTTGGGGTATATTTTCATACATTAATTACTAATAGACCCCATCGGCCGACGCCGTTGGCTTCGAGCTGCAGTGACGGATCGGTTAAAATGTTTTGGAACTTGCAAAGCACGCCTGTCTTTGTTCTTGTGGATTTTTTCGGCAAATTTTCGATGCAACGGTTTACATACTCAACTTTATAGAAAAAAAATAGTAATATATTGTTTTTATTTATGTTATTGTATCAATAAAAAAACTCTCAATGTTATCGTAGTATTGCCAATTAAGTCCTTTGTTTTATACGTGTAATTAAACCATAATTACTCAAGACACGTACATCATCATGATACAGATTAGATTTTTCTAAATAATTCAGCTATAATATCCATAATTAAAATGTAGCCACAAGAAAATTGCACAAGTTTTCGCATTAGCGATATAATTTACTGTATGAACTGACATACTATTCAAAAGACATGTTCTATGGCTGACCACTAATCTAATCTCAGCGAAATAATTTAATTAAATTCATGTTTTCTTTAGTAAATTATTAATTAGAAATATTTTCAAATAATGGTATATTTCATCAGAAATAATAGCGGAAAATGAGTATCAAAAAAATTGTTTTTGAGTGATTTCCGTTTTAAATCTATAGTAAAATGAGTAATGGCTTGAAAATGTTTTTTTTAACATTAAGCAATGTTGCAAAATCAGCGGTCCAAGATCATTAACGGTTAATGTTATTCGGTATTTCTCTATTATCATAATGATTTTGCCATTTTAACAAGATTACAATTTTTAGGTACGAATAATTATGTCATTTCTCAATTTTTGCCATGTTCCAATTTTTTTTTAACACGTGTAATTATGGCTAAATAATTAATTCAACACGGCGATCTCATACAATGATACGAAACCTATCAAGGTCTGCGGAAAAAATTCGTACCTTTCTTCAAAAAACAATTTAAATTTCATCAGAGCACCGCGCTTAATTGAAAATATTTTTTTATCATGCTAAATAAAGCTATTTATGTAACTTTTTTGCATATTTAACTTTTCGCTATTGCACGCTTTGTTATACACCAAATTGCTTAATGGCTACCGATCAAAAACCGAAATGTGCTATTGATCTTTTTTCGGCTGTTGCAAAACGCTCGGAACTAAACGAAAGTAAATTCATTTTTAAAATGTCAGTTTTGAAATTCCTCCAGCCAGCTAACTGTAAATTTGCTCAATTTGTGCCATTGCAAATTTGGCAATAGATATCGTATTTTTTCTATCATAATTAAATTCGCATTTTACATCTCAAAATAAGTGCAATCGCCAAATTTCGCAAGCTAATTATATGCACTTTTAATTACATTTTTAAATATCAAACGAATTCAATGCAAATTTGAATTCGAAACGATATTCGAACAAATGAATAATTAAAATCAAGATGGCGTCATTTGGTCTAAACGCCAATTTATTACGAACAGGCTAGAACAGTGGTCGCCAAACTTAATAAGGATGTGAGGGGAGTATGTATAAGGTTTAAGAATACTTATACATATTCCCATATCTACCTCTCCCCCCACCCACCTACTATTTTCTTTAGAAATATTAATATTTTTTTTATATCACAATATAATAAATAGGTTTAATTAAATAAATAGATTAATTAATAATAAGGATTGTGATAATAATAAAAACTAGCGGTCGCCAAACTTTAGCACCACGTGGACTTCATAATCTCTCCATAAATAAGACTTTTTAATGTTAAATATATGTAGAGATCAAAGAATACATAAAATACACCTAGTTAATAAAATAAAACTATACATTTTAACCAAATTATGAGAGCCTTATTAATAATTAAAAAAATGATCTTACCCTTAATAATTTACAAGCTTCCTTAACCTACTTTGGGTACCCCAAGTTATTTATTTTTCTCGATAACTCTTTTAATACAAATCCTAAATGCCACAAACTTTTTATATTTGTCTAAAAAAGTATAAAGAATAAATATTTTAAATAATTATTGACCCTTATTGATCGCAATTGCGTATAAAAAAGTTTAAACGAACGCGATGGTTTTTTTCGCTCGCATCCGGTACGATGTGCAAGTGCGAGTGAAAGTACTAGTAACACGTGCGGCGAGAGCTCTGCGACGCATGACTTACGCATTATATTGATTAGTAAAAATATCCATATTGACCAAATTATGAAGCATGAAGGAATCATTAATATCTTGACTTAAATGCTTGGGGTATATTTTCCATAGTAAATAGACCCCATTGGATGACGCCGTTGGTTTCGAACCACCGCACTATGGGATAAAACTTGAATTCTACTGCCAAAAATGCTTTTCACTAAAAATTTTCGATTTTAGAAGAAAAAATAATGGCAAAAATATATATAATATTATAGTTTATTATGTCACTGTTTTTTTTAAATATAAGTTTACTGTATTTGGTAATATAAGGTTCTAATGGTAATCATTATCAAAAAATGCAATTGAAATATTATCGTAGTATCAAATTCAATCGAGTATTTTCATTTTTAAAAAAACTTTGCGTATAGATTTTTGGCAGTTGAATGTGCACACATTAAAGTAAGCACACAGTAATATTATATCATCATCATCATCATTTGCCAGTCACAAGGCTCTCACTCGCTGAGGGCATGGACATTGCCAGACTCTCGCATGGTAGTTGAGGCCAAAGGAACCTGGGTCTCACACGTGACGTGGGGCTCCCTTTTCGTGTCCATACCGCGGGGACCCGAGACGTCTTGGTATGCGGTTTTTTGTAAAGAGTTTCCCTCTCTCGGGCCATTGCTGGCATTGGACGTACATCTTCTACCATGTTGGTATCGGATTTTACCCACTCGACTGTGAATATTATATATCTATTGCTTACTGTCATTCCCACCTAAGCGGCGATACAAATGAGCGAGAGTGAAAGAGAGAGACGAGTGTATAGCGCAGTTCCCATCATAATTCATCGCCGACTGCTCTTCTATTTTACTTAAAAAAACATTTTACAACCTCCACTTGTTGAGCTTTTTATTGAAATTTAGTTATAAATAATAAATAAATAATTTTAGAGTCAAATTTATAAATTTAATATAATATCCTACGCGAGCTACCGAAATGCCGCTCGCAAGTGACCGGTAGCGCACGAACTACCGTTTGACGACCACTGGGCTAGAGAAATTTTAAAAACGTTACCGCCTGGAAGATTCCGGGGTCAAATATCAGAGCCTTGACTCAGATCTGAAAGACGTAGCGTGAAAACCCATACCATTGCGAATAAAACCGCAGACGGAAATCGCATTTTATAAATATTTATTAGCAAAAAAAATAGTTTTTCAATACTAATTATATAGTTAAACGTCACACAAACATCTGTCCATCAAAATGTTTATTAGAAACATAATAAAAAATGGTAAATCAAAGGTCGTTCGGGTCTCATTAAACAAAATTCATGAGCGTTTAATGAACCTGCATCTAAACTTCATATTAATTATATTGTTAATCCACATGTAATGCATTTTAATTAATTAAAATGCACATAAAAAACATAATGCAATGGTAATTTTGAGGAAATACAATGATTTACCTTGGAAACAATTACCGTATGGAATTCCGGTTTAAATTATAGCATTTTTTATGTACATATTATTGAAAAAAGTATCGATATCGCTCATATAATCGATACTATATTAATTTGCGATATAATCGTTTATGGATTTATGAATAGTTTTTTCTCAAATTCACAATTTAGATAATTGCATAATAAATATTGAAGTACAATATTTAAAAAGTTCCGATTGCTTAATTGCTAATTGAAAAAAATATATTACTCATACTTTTTATAAAGCAACAAACAACTCAATCTTCTCGATACAAATCGACTTCTAAATCTCATCGTTCGGGGCAGGATTCGACAAAGTTGCAATACGTTATTGTTGAAGAACCCTAGACAGTTATCTGGAAAATTGTTCTACATTTTTTAGTATACTTTTTTTTGTCACGGCGGCTCGAAACCAACGGCTCTGGCGGCCGATGGGATCTCATCATCATCATCATCATTTGCCAGCCACAAGGCTCTCACTCGCTCAGGGCATGGGCTTTATCAAACTCTCAAATGGCAGCCGAGGCCAAAGGAACCTGAGTCACACGTGACGTGATCGCTCCCTTTTCGTGACCATACCGCAGGGACCTAAGCCGTCTTGGTGTGCGGTTTATTGTAAAGAATTTCCCTCTCGTGGCCATTGCTGGCATTGGACGTACATCTTCTACCGTGATGGTATCTGATTTTATCCTCTCGACTGTGTCCAGGCAAGTAGGAGGGGGTTTGTC
>JAGXCT010032941.1:0-15612 GCA_022495035.1 Philopotamus ludificatus
AAATATCATATTGCTGTGATACGGCGCCGCTATCTTTAGCCTCTTCAATTTTCGTAATTAAAAAGAAAAAAAAATCAAAAAAACTATGCAAAATAACCTAAAACTTGTGGAAAAATAAATAGTGGATTTAGTTGAACAAAATGGAATCCCGTCGTAAGTCAAGAACCGAAACTTTGTTTATAAAAAATACATTAATAATACAAAACATTTTTTTGTGGATCCAAAAATTAAGATAATATTTCATAAATATGTTGCATATTTTTGCAGACGCTTTAAGATCAAAAATAAAAAATTAGAATGTTCGTAAACAAGGGATTAAAATTTGTCAGTATTAATTTATTCGTTCTGGTCCATTTTCTTTAACTAAATTATTTTAAAATCGGTCATTAATCATATAATAAGTGCTAAAAGAGAATCGGATTAATAATCATTAAGCATCAAACTTGATAACATAAGAAAAATAAATTGAATAGCGTTTAATCTACTAAAAAAAATTGGGAAATCGAAAGAAAGATAAACGTCTTAACTTCAAAATGGTTTAATATAAGTACGACAGTAATATGAAAATGCATTTCGTAATTTTTTTTATACATTGGTGCAGTTAACTCGTCGCTGACAAGTCTAATCACTTAATAATGTAGACTAGAAGTAGCTAACAAATGTATATTTTTTTTGTAAATTAATGTTACATTTAAAAGACATTTTTGACACTGATGAATGTTTAGTTTATTTAAATATTTATACAAATATTTGAGAATCTCTCAGATTTGCTTCGTTAAGATATAACTGTGTGCAATAATAATTTACTATATACATACCGAAAAGTAGATCTCTGCATTCGAAAGAATCAGGTCGTGTGGTGATCGATCATTTCGAAGATAATTGTTGTAAATTTTTAAATCGCTCTATACATTTGGGCGTGAAAAGTGAATAATGAATCCACGTATTGAAAAAATATTTCATCATTATGGGTGAGTGCTTGTAATGCATTTTATCTTAAACTATTTTCTTATACGTTGGTAATAATTATATTATTGTAATGCGATTATATAATTATTCCAATAAAACATCGAGACATAGACATGGACTTTTTTCGATGTAAAGTTTTGGGGCAGCACTTTTCTCTCATTCATCATCTTTTGAATTAAAGTATTTCGCCTATATAAGACTAGTATAGACGTTATATTAATTATAAGTAAATAGTAAATAAACAAAATAATCAAAATTATATTTTTTGAGGATTGTTGTATTAATATGAACAATATATCTATACTCCATACAATATTGTTCTTACCAGGTAATTTTAATTTTGTGGTTTACAAAATTATTATTGTATGAATTTAGTAATATTATAAATGTATCCACCAACAGGGGTTTGCAACATATTTGTTGACATGCATTTTTGGCATCAGAAAGTGTTGTTTTTGAATTTAATCGCATTTTCGAAAAACTATTAATAAAGAATTATTCTAATAAAACTTCCAGACATAGACTTTTCGATGCAGAGTTTTAATACAG
This sequence comes from Philopotamus ludificatus, assembly GCA_022495035.1. Classification (NCBI taxonomy): domain Eukaryota; kingdom Metazoa; phylum Arthropoda; class Insecta; order Trichoptera; family Philopotamidae; genus Philopotamus; species Philopotamus ludificatus. The sequence continues at coordinate 1,519 of JAGXCT010032941.1, forward strand.
CACTTTTATATTTTTCTATCGATTTGTAGTATTTCGCCTAAATAATATGCCTAGTATAAACGTTATAATGATTATACGTATAGTAGTAAATTAACAAAATAATTAAAATCATATTGTCTGATGATACAATTGTTGCATTTTATAATGCACGTGTATTTTTGTCACAGTATCGATAGTATTGCCGTAATAATATGAACGATACTAAATGTAACAGATGCATGAATTTATTATTCTTATATAATATAATTACCCGAATTATATTTCTGGGATTTGCATAATTATGCAAAATTATTATTGTCGTAAAATTATGAATGCAGCCACCAACCGAGTTTTGCCACATATTCGCTGAAAGGCATTTAACTTTTTTGGCATCGGAAAGTTTAGCCGCAAAGTGTTGTTTTTGAATTTATTCCCGCGTTGCCGAAGATTTTCGTTTGTGGAAAAACTATTTGGAAAACTTTGCAGGAAATTCAAATCCGCGATCGCGATAACGACGCTGCTTTGCAGACGGACGTTTCTGGATACGAGATGTTTTGAAATGCATTCGACACACATATATTATATTCAATCTTCGCTGAATTTTATTTTTATAGAATATTTATTCTTAACTGCATTAAATTCGGAATTGAGGAAATGCCTTGTTTTTCTTCCATTCATATTATTTATTATAGATTTTTTGATAATTATTAGCAAGATTTTAAGTCTTTGTCAATGAATTGCATTTATGGGTTATGGTGAGTATGGTAGGTAGTTCTAAAACTGATGTTTATAGGGGAGTACATGTAATATATAACAGGAGTGGGCAAGTGCGGTTCTTTATTGAGTTAAGTGCGGCTTCCACCGTAAATTCAAATCCGTTTTTATATTATTTTAGAACCTTTTTCACGAATCTTGTTAAATAGACCAAGTAAATGAAGTGTTTAAGTCGATAGAAGGTTAAGGTTTTTTTTATAAAAATGAGATAAGCGATTATTTGGATTTTACATAGGTTACACTCAATGTTTTTTTTAATAATTATATGATAATATGAATATAAAAGCTTAAGAAATAATATATTAGACATCAAATTAGCATTTCTGAAAATATTGACTATTTGCCCCTTAGGTTCTCTGTGTACTGTATCTTGTTTTAAATCTGCTACCTATCGTGTTCTTTAATCAAATGATGTGCTTTTTCAGTCTAAAGGAAAAATGTTTCTGTTTAAGATAAATGTATCCAAAGGTTTTTTTCCATGTTATCCATCTCTTTTAAGCCTGATGAACTTCTTCAGGCTATCGTTTCTTCTAGCGAATTGTTTAAATTAACGAAGAATCCTCTTTAGACAAATCATCTTTTTTGTTCCCAATTTCTTCCAGGGCAGAGTTTCCACGTTTAAATGTTTAGCTGTCCATGGTATTCTCAGCATGCTTGCGACAGGGGGGCGTATGCTGAATTTTAATTGAGGCCCCTATACCCCCTTTTAGAATAAAAAAAACCATTTAATGAAAAAGAATTAGGGATTTTTTATATATTTTTATCGATTTCAAGAAAGTTTATGAATTAATATTTTTAAATTTTTCTCCTATTGGCGCACCTAATCTTCTGGCGCCTGTGTGCGCCGCACAATCTAGCCATTTGGCCCCTGGTCGCCAGCATCATATTCAAAGGCGTCTTTTTTTTACGTTTTCCTTCATAATCCACCTTGCTACGCCATATGTAAAATGGAGAATACCAGACAGCACCAAATTTGTCAATAACTTTGACATGTGTTTTTTGGTAATTCGCATTCTTATTTCTGGCTCGTAATTTCCGTTACTCATAAGCAGAGAACCGATATAAAGAAATTCATCGGCACTTTCTCTATTCGACAGATTAGAGTATCTAGATAGCTGATTGCTTCTATCGATTTGGATCCTCTTCACATTTGAACGCTTTATATGAAAATGGATTTTGTAGAAAACATTTTTTTGATTAAAGCTGATTTTCCCAATACTTTTAATATCGCATCTTATCTATGTTATCCATTCCCCGGTATAATAAAGATGAGATCAGCAGGATTAAAGTCAGATTCTCTTTAAATCCAGAAAATTATCAGATCTGGATAGTAAAATGCTTCTACTGTCAACCATCGGCTTAGTTTTGGACAACTCGAGTTCTAGATTCTTACTTTATTATTATATAATTTTTAATCAATCGGTAATATATTCATCTTGATGGTATAATCTATATGTATAATTTAGCCGTGCCGATGGGGTCTTTGGACTTTACTCTTTTAATATAAATCCTTGGTCACAAACTTTTTGTGTTTGTCTAAAGTCAAATGAATAATAAAAATATAAACAATAAATAGTATAAATAATCATTGTCCTTTATTGTCTGGAATTGTGAAAAATAAAAAAACAACAATATTCGCTTCTGTTGCCTCAGACGCGATGTTTTTTCTCGCTCGCATCCGGTACGATGAGCCAAGTGCGAGTGACACGTCCTGCGAAAGTTCAATCGTTGGCTCAATCCAAAATATCGACCAAATTATGAATAATTCATTATTATCTTAAAATGCTTGGGGTTTTTCAGATACCCCCTTCGGACGATGCGATGGTTTTCAAGCCGCCGCGAGGGATGGGTTATATTATATCATCCCTTTTTTTAATTTGGTTATTCGTTTTGTTGCTATTATGACTTTGCTTTCCCAGTCTTCGGAGGTTTTTCCTATTATATGCTATCTGATCGAGTTAAGTGTATCTGGTGAGAGAATACAACCATTTTGTTTTTTTTAGCACTTTTTCTGGTAAATACTTATCAATGTATTTTAAAACTAATAATTTCAATTTATGTAGAGTCAAACGCTTTTTATAGTCTATGAAATACATGATTACTGATGTGCTCTTAGCTCTTCTCTATTATTTGTCAGATATTGTGAATAATGTAAATAATGTGTTAATGCTGCATACTCTTAAGATCTTTGCCATCCAAGTGTATTATTTTAAACGTAAAAATACATTATGTGCAAGAAGGATGTCAGTGGTTATTATAACTTTTTTTTATGGTATTTTCGAGATTGAGAGGATTTTAATGTAATGTACGAAAGTGCGCCAAAGAGCGACGGTATAATTGCAAAAATTATCGCACAAGTTTCGGGTCATTTAACCCAAAGAAATAAAAATAAAATTAACGTCCCGTGAACGGCATTCTTTTTAAATATTAAAATTGACATGCAAAATAATTTAAAATTAATGAAAATTTTCGGTTGCCTCGTATGTATGTGTGTGTATGCGATATTATGAAAATTAATCCGATAAAGCGCGTCGACCTTTGGTCCGGGTCATTCGTCACGTTGACGTGACATTCATGGGTCACGGTGACCCGTGCGGACCCCTGAAATATTCACGCTTTCCCAGTTACGACCGCAGCGAGCACCGCGTAATAAGGTTTTTCGGGAATTATGGAGCCGAAGAAAATTTTTGCAATACGGATCGGTTCAGATTTAACAATCCATTGATTCATGATCAAATATTAAATTATTATTCTGTTGTTGTTCAAAAGCGATTTTTATTTCACTACGTGTTTAGACTGCAGTGATCGAAGGGAATTCGATGTATTGGGATTATTTTCCCGGCTGAAAATTAGGTCACAGCCATCAAAGTTTCATTCAACTAATTGCTTCATTAATCTGTGTTTATAGTAGAACAGGCGAAGTAACGCGATCTTATTATGTTCTATCAATCTTTGGCCATAATATTCTTAAGGAACTGTAGCATTGTTCACTCAGATTAATTATTTTGTATTATGATATCGTAGATTGTTAATACGATGCCTAATCATTAAATAATTTCAAATGTTTATAAACAACTATGTTTTATTTATTTCGCAGACTCTTCCTATTGATTGCATATAATTTGATTCAGCATCCACGTCTATAAATAATATATTAGAAAAATATTACTTGATTTAAAAAAAAAACAAGGGAAATTATTTAAAAAAATATTTTTTTAAATAATAAACTTAAGATTATCATCTTTAAGTAAATTTCCCTGAATATAAACATTATCAATGATATTGTATGTGGTTAATCCTAAACCGCATGAAATATGGTTTGCTCAACCGTGATTTTCAATAGCTTCTAATACTATGGCCATGGTTCAGAATTCTTTCAATGGGCAACGAAGAATAAATAATCCAACTAACGCATAGCATACCACTTTTCATTTCGGATATATATCAAATATTATATTTAGAAGAAGTTACTATTTAACGAATCTTCCTCAATGGTAACCACTTTCTCATATTTCATATTTTTTTGCAGCACATCCAAGATCCTCTTCGGTACACCGATTGGAAACGAAGAACGGACCACATATATCACATGAGTCTGATCTTCGAAGAGAGAGTCGAAACATATCTCGCATCTCTTACTGTAAAAGCCTACTTTAGGCACCCAGGTATTTATATTTTACTATTAATTCAACCTTTTAGTTCATCACTCATATGTCATCAGATTGAGCAATCTTTACAATGAATGAACGAGGATATAGACCTATCCATAGACATATCTTTCTTTCATCGTAAATAAATGTGTTTATTGAGATATCTCTATACCAGAGATTCGTCTCTGGGATCTTATAATTAATTTATTAGTACCAAAGGAAACATAACTTAATCTTTTACATTATTCTTTTTGTAACTTGTAGAAACTTGTAATTGGCCTATTGCTAACTATATATTTGTTATTTTAGTTAAAAGTAATTTCTATCAAGGTAACTCCTAAAGCAATCTCCTAAATAGCATAGTTTTTTTTTATTTAATACGATCAGTCTTAGAATTTTTCTAATATTTCTATCATTATTTTTCCTTTATACAAAATATAAAGCTCTTTTATTTATGTTTCAGCTTGATTCTGTTTTTGATGATGAATTCTACATCCGTAGCTTTTGGAAGGAGGAAGAGTAGGAATACAGGCTACTGTCATGGACGAGAGTTGACGAATTACGCAATGAGCAAGTGAGTCATTTTTAGTATTATTTCTAAAGACTGGGCTTGTCAAAAGAGTTAAATATCATAACGATTTAGATTTATTTTGGAAGCCAAATTTCTTCACAAGTACCCTGTTGTTAGAAGTCGGTAAAATCTAGGTACATTAAATAAAACTAGATGTCATACTTTATAATAAACATATAAATATTAATGAAAATTATGAAATTTTCATGTTTAATATGAACTTAAGTGTTAATAATCTTAATTACTAATTCTATAATTTTGTGAATCTGCAAACATGGAGCTACTTGATGAATCATGCAATCAATAAACAAGTATCTCATGATTATTTTCTTCCTTCAAAATATAAATATCTTATATCCTTCTCTGCCACCGATCACGCCTTTTGCTCCATAACTCAATTTTATTTAGAGGCATATAATATTTTTTGGTGCATTTAATAATGACGTGAAACTCGTCAACTGCTATTGATAAAGATAAAACTAATTTAAGATCTTTGACTTGCTGGTTAGTTTAATTAGAACACCTTTTATAAGTGCTATCTTTCACCGTTTTAGCAGACACTAGTAACTCTATAATTGTTTTTTTCTGCTCTTCGGATGCATTTATAAAATAAATATTCTCCGTATGTATATTATATGGTTTTTCTTTCTTAGCAGTCTTTCTGCCCTTCATTCCCTATGGGGATCTATTGGGGCCCTAATTTTTTGTTTTTTTAAATAACTCTTTTAATATACATCTTACATGAAACAAATTTATTATATTTGTTGAAACGAGTCTAAAGAATATATATTATTAATAGTTATTGTCCTAAAAAAAATAAAAACAACAATAACAGGCGTGATGTGTTTTCTCGCTCGCATCCGTTACGAGAGCTCAGTCTGAGACGAAATATCGCCGAGTGCGCGTGTCATTTACGCGTCATATTGATTAATTATAAAATCCAAAATGAATAACTATTTTCGTTTTTAGAATAATTCATTTCTAAAAAAATATCGAGATATTAATTACGATTTCATCCGCATTTGGCTCGCGAGCCGCGGTTTGCCAACCCAGGAAGTAATGTATCAAAAATTACATATGAATATAAGAATAATTATGGCTAAATTATGATTTTTGATTTTTTCCAAATCTACGATTATTCAAGAAATTATTACACTTTTTATAAAGGTTCATTCATGTGCTCGGGATTTTAGTAAAAAAAAATATTACGTTACTTGTCTGTCTTACTTTACAATACCTAGGTTCGTCAAAGTATTCATTCAACGTAGTAAAATAAATACATAATAAATAAAGACGAAACATTATGCGATTTTAGTCGTTCTTCTTATATTTTTGGTTTATTGTTAACACTATTAATTAATACATTTATTAATATTTATTTAATTAATGGTTGGATGGCATAACAGATAGATTACAAAGCGTCATTCATCTATATAGATATTCAAAAAAGATTTTAAAGATACAAGGAGAATGAATCTCCCACACTAGTATCCCCAGTGTCCAACCACGACACTGTTTAATTTTTTAATATTATTTCAGTTGGATTTAAATTGATATTATTTGTTTTATAATTATTTATTCAACGAAGGATATATGGCATTAAATGAATAAATACCAACGCGCCAAACTACCTACATACATATTATTTTTATAAAACATGCGGAGGTAATGGGTCTTTTCCTCTTACATACCCCCGATCAGTGTTATAAATAATCCCCCAAATTCGTAGTTTTCGTCGAACAGCTATCCGACTACTAATTAGGCTCTGTCGCGCTTAACTTATATTGTCGAAATAGCATGTTACCTATAAGCCATAACACTGTTTTTATGATCGAAATAGTTGATTATTATTAACCTAATTAATTTAATGAATAGTGAGGCGTTTTATTGTCGATTTTACCTAATGAGTAAAGGAAAATTAAAACCATTGTACTCTTCCAGGTTTGCATGTAGCATACTGCCATCGGGTTAATCAAAAGCGACCTAATTGGACAAAGCAGGGAGGAAGTAGCCTCAGGCGTTCTGAAAATTCGCAGAATTCCCTAGGACTGGAAAAAATTTAAAATGTATTTTCAGAAAATCCCCTCCATGACAGGCCAAATTCAATTTTATACTTGTCATTTAACTTTGATTCTTTATCAGCGATGATAAAATAAAACTGAAGGCTGTAGTGCAATTTACAAAGTGCATCCAACACCAATCCTGGATCATGTGCTGTAGTTTAATTCAGTTTAGATATATTTTTTTTCTGAATTCGAGTGAAGAGTTATTCAAACGCGGAGATATAGCTCAAGGGATTATACATATTGCTAATTTTTAATAGATTACTAAACGTGTGCGTGTTTGAACAGTAACACATGCGCCATACATTCACTTGGATCAATTTATTTTCAATTCACAATTGTAACGAGTTTCATTCGATGCATCGCTTATCTATCTATCTATTAGAATGGTACAGATGGGGCTGAAAATCCATGATTTATTTTATTATTATATAATATTGCTTTAAGAATATTTGTTCATTAGAAGATTTGCATACGAACAAAGCTGGTTGCCAATTTACATTCATCACATGTGACATGAGGCTTTTTATGACACGGCTTACTGATGGCGATGGTCGTGTAGCGGTTGGGTTCAGGGGCTCGGGTCAAATGAGGGAGATCCCAGAGGAGAGGGCAGGGTTTAGCCATGTTTAATTTATACATAACTCCTTGGAGACGTATTTTTATGGACGTACTTTATTGGGACAATAAAGCGTTGTTTTTTAAAAAAAAACATATATCCATATATTATGAAAAAAATTTTTGGCACTAATTGACATTCTGCGTAATGAATGTGTGCAAATTAAATTTGATTGCAAACATAAACATAAATAAATTATACGACACTGATTAAACAGGCGAATCAGCCTCGTGTATTAACTGGGAGGCTGGTGCAAATATTGTATGTGGGATTTGCGCTTGTCAACTGATTTGTGCATGTGCAAACAAACGAGAGCATGTAGCAAATATTGATTGGGTAAATTTAATTTCTTTTTTATATTTGTGTTAAACGTATAAATCAGATTTTTTCTTATTGTTTTACACGGTACATATTATTTTGCTTCTTTAAAAAAAAAAATAATACGGTCAAATGGGTGTTAAAGTCCATACAAAATTTGGGTTCCATCAAAATATCAGTTTAATTAACTTTTACTATTAAATAAACATTAAATATTTATTTTATAAATTAATATTTTCTTGAAATACTTGGATAATATAGATTATTCATCATAAATACCTATTTAATCGACTGTTTTAGGAGATGGATTGTTGGTTTTCATTATCGAAAGATTATTATATTTTTGGATTTATCCTTTAAAACTATATAAAAACTATTAAGATTGTCTACTTTTACCTAGTAAATCTTTATGTATTTATGATATAAGGCCAAATATTTAGCAATCTTCTAATTTTTTTTTTTGAACTTCAAACTTCTTCCCATTATAGGATCATTATCTATAAAAAATGCTCTAATTTATTAGCTAATCCCAAACCTTCATTTATTGTTTTTAATGTGAGACATGTAACTGCTTTTCTGGGACTGAGATCTGATTCATTAATCATGGTAGGTTCATCTAGTACATGAATTTCCTATCTTTTTTGCTTCATTACCTCTTTCACAAACGATACAAATATAATTCTTCTAAAGAAGATGGTCTAATTCAGGGCTCCCCAAAGTGTGAGCCGCGGCTCCCCAGGGAGCCGCGGTGTCGTCATAGGGACGCCGCGAAATATTCAATTAAACAATTCGGCAAATTTGTTGGAATTCTCAATTCTCGAAATTTTTGCGCTCGCTTTTCTCAAATTTTGAAAAAAATCTGATGTATTAAGGGAGGCGCGGAAATATCTGATGGTTTAAGGGAGCCGTAAACCGAAAAAGATTGGGAACCTCTGGTCTAACTCATACAGGTTTTACACTTCAAATTGGACGTTTTACAAATCAAATTGGACGGTTTACAAATCAAATTGGACGTTTTGCAAATCAAATTGGACGTTTAACAAATCAAATTGGACGTTTTCAAATCAAATAAGATACCTCATTGTATTTGATCTAAAATTATCAATACTATAACTGGCAGTGTTTTTAAGCCAGTGACCGAAGATTGAACATATAATGAATTACAAAATTTCTCACCGATTAGGAACTCCTGATTTAATATTTCGATTAGTTATTTTTCGTTAAAAGCAAGGTCTTTTAAAATTTCTTCGATATATTGAATATTCATGTCATTAAATCTTTTTTCGGCAATACCACGATTTTAATTGTCTTTTCGTATTCATCTTTTTGGTCACAACTTTTTCAACAACCATTTAACCTTTTCCATACTGAGATTTTTAATGGGATCTACGTTCTACTCTCTTAATTATATTTTACGTATGTATAAAAAAAGATTTTCATTGCTAAAATGAATAAGAAACATCTATAGGGTTTGATCTGATTTCCTATTCAATGAAAGACATTTTTTTATAAATAAATAGAAAAAAATGTAGATCAAATTATTTGCTAAAAATCTTTTGAGCCAATACAACTGGCCCATAGAGTGGAAAAGGTTCAAATGGATTCATACGGATGCAGAAATAATTTTTACACAATTTAGAATAGGATTTGTTTTCCAACCTTGTGGTACTTATTAATTTAATCTTATGTTATCGAGTATTTTTTTGTATACTTGAGAAGTATCCACAAAGAATAGTGAGGCTGAAACAATTATTCCCATCAAATGTGACGAGTAATAATTAGCGTGCACAATTTTATTCATTAAATTTAAAATATAAAACACAATATTTTATTAATTATCTTTTATGGCGTTAAAAATATTTGGATATATTTATTTATTGCACTATATGGATCATAATAAAATTTATAAAAGCTATGAAGTCTATTGAGATATGGTTTATTAATAAAAAAAATCTTTGTTTGCGTTTTTATTTGATTATAATTATTTTTTATATAGTTATTCAACAAAGAGCGCTTTAAATTAAAGCAAGAAATTGTTTGTTATGGATTTTCCATGTAGCTTTCCGCGGTGTTTTCTCCGGGACCTTCATGAATATGGAAATGGATGGCTTCCCACACGGCAGGGAACGCGCCAGACCAAAAAAGTCCCTTTGTTAGGGAAACCGTTGAGCACTTGTATCGTTCTAGATTATTTTTTTTTAATTTTTAAACATTATTATATATTGCATAGTAAAAGTTTTCGGTAAAATTATAATGTTCTATTAGATATGTTTATTTTATATTCGGTTCCATCCATCATAGATGAGATATTAAGTCAGTTATAAAGCAAACATTCCCCGTCTCGTAAGTTTCAGATTGACTACTATATATTCAAATGGTTTAACTCCTTCGAAATACATTATCCACACACATATTTGATGTCTGCAAGGACACTTTGATGCAACATTGTCGCGACCAATCAGCTAAAGCACCCAATCGATCAGCATGTTCGTATTCGCCAATGATGGCGTAGTCAACATTCATTTAACATTTCGTTCCGAACAAATAATAGCCATTAAATCCGAATATATTATATAATATTAAACCGAACGAAAATAAAATTTTCATTCATGTCACGTAATCATCATAAGTTTTTACTCTGTTATTAATCTTAATTTATAAAATTTTGCATGGTTGAAAATACGATCTTCGTCGCTTGAATACCCCTGTTTGTAATGAGTAGAAGCGGTCTCGGTGTCGCTTTCGAGCGTGTTTGAAATTTATCGCATGTGTTCTGAAATATTGATGCAGCAAAGCGTTGCAGAGCTCTGCTGAATGAAACACAAACATCAGTTTGGAATCGCTGAAAAAAAAACCACTAGAACATTTTTTTTTGGGCATAAATGATTTTGTTTCATACGCGCTGCGGAGAAATCCAATTTAAATCTTGTTGCATTTTATGTTTTTGTTTGTTCCAGACGGATTTATATTAAAAATTAACTTTGATATTCATGAATGAATGACGTTTCATGTGTTAAATCGTATTTTTTAGACGTCACTCTCTACGATGAGATAAACTAATCAATTTATAATATCTATTTAGAAATGAGATAAATCAATTATAGTAACGGTAATTGATATCTATTCAGGTACATTTTTTAAGACAGCTGGGATTTTTCCTATTAATCCTAGTTATTTTGCACTTTTAAAAAAAAATTAAAAAATGGAGTTCAAACACTTATGTACACTCTCTATTTTATAATATTTTGAGGAAAAACTACTTAAAAATAAGATTAAAAGAATAATATTTTGTGGTACTTTATTTTTTATAACAGTTTGAATTCGGTTCTTATTAGTTTTTATTATTTCTTTATACCAGACTTTTGTTATTGATGTTATTAGTGATTTTTAATTGGTAGGCTTTTCTCTGTTGACTTTTATTTTCATAATGTGCCATAAATTTTTGATCAGGACTAAAATCTGGACATGAAAACGTTAAAATATCAAGTTTTTCCATTAATGTTTGACCTGTAAAAGTAAGAGAGAGAAATGTTAGATATTTTTTTCTTAAACTTAAGTAATCGTCCTGGAAGAGAGTTATTATATAAGATATCTGTTGTTCTATGGATGGAACACGGTTTTCACTAAAGATTATTTTATAAACTTTTGCATTGACGGTTTCATCGATGTACACTAAATCTCCAACTCTATACAGGTTTTACACTTCAAATTGGACGTTTTACAAATCAAATTGGACGTTTCCATTCCCAAACCATTTTTCCTGCTCCACCGTTGGTCTGATACATTTTTCAATAAATATTCTCCTGTTTTTCTTCTTATATACTGAATATCAATCGAGCCAAAAAAGTTAAATTTGCTTTCATCAAAATAAATAATTTTCCTCCAGCCCTCTTCCAGGTCCGGTAAATTTTTCCTCATTTGAGACTTTTGGAGTGCACTTGTATCAGGTAGGATCTTCCCTATATTCTCTATACCGTTTCGACATTGTCTTCGGTTTCTCGACCTCCGATGATATCTGTTCTTATATCCATCGTAGTTTTAAATCAGTTGATTGAACATAACCTTTTTAAAAGACGATCTTCTGGAGCGGTTGTAACTAACACCATGTCACAATATACACAACTATTTCTAGTAAAATAGTTAATCAAGACAGTTTTATATATTTTTATGATTTTTAATAAAATCTTAGGAAATTAATTAGTTTTTAATGAGCATTACGGCTAGCTTCGTTTTCAACACAGCATAAAAGAAAAAAAGTGCAATAAACTGAGCTGCATGCCTGCTTGTTGAGAGGCTGAATGCGCTCAGCTCGCAGGAAATGCATCAGTGACTTTATTTCCGGAATTTTAGAGCAAACGTAAGCAATTCCTGCATTTATATGCAGCTGCTCTCGCCGTATGACAGATATGCGCGACGTTAAGCAGATGCCGTTGTTTGCAGATGCCCATGGATACGTGACTCAGCCCAGATATATCCTGGCACATAAAAAATAATCGAAATGTAAATAATCCCTTTTTCGTATATTTACTCGGGTTTTCCTAGAAATCAATTTAGGATATGTCAAAATCCACGATTCAATTTTGAATATTTAAATTATTTTATAGAAAAGATAAATTGAGTCGGAAGAAATGGTTATGACGTACTTGTTCTCTTTATATATTTTCTTATTTTCGATGTCCCCTTGATGATAGAAAGAGAGAGAGAGAGAGAGAGTGTATCTAGAGTTCTGATAATATTTTGATATTATACGTTGTTAGATCGATGTTTTAGGATGACGCTCTTTTAATTTTACGTTTAAAATTATCATAGACCAGAAGATATCGAGTATTTTATAAAGATAGATAATATCAATACTATATAATATAATTTAGGTTTTTCATTTCTGGTAATTAATAATTTATAATTTAAATGTTAAAAAACCAATCTAGAAGGCATTATTAATTGTAAGATATCATCAATAAGTAAAATCCATTCATATCTTATTTATAATACAGATATATCATTGACATTTTCAATCATAAAAATCCGAATTTTCTCCCTTAATTTACAAAATCCTAATAAGCAGTCACCACGACTCAGCTATAGAATTTTGATATAAAAATTAGATAGGTGTATTCGGATTCGATTTTGTCAAGATAGTCTTAATATCGATGATGCTTCAATAGGTTCTTTTTAATTGAATTAATCATAGTTATTAAATATTATAATTATCGTGGTTTTTATTCTATCAATAATTAAATGCAAAATATATAGAAAGTCGGAAACCTGCCCCTTTTTAAGGTGACATAAAATCTTAAATTAGGCCACATGTGACCCCTAGGTCTACCATTTGGACATGGCTGGCCTAGAAGTTCTTCAGCTTTCATTCTTCGTCGAAGGTTTTATTTCTTGTTTGGCACGAATTTCATAAGCTGAATATCAACTCGAAATTAATCTATTTACCTTAACTTATGACTGGTAATAGCACAGTATATCTTTTAGATAAACTAAGTAAATTATTCCCTTCCTATTTGCTTCCTTTCGCCGCATTTATTTATTTAATTAACAGCGCAGTTAACTATTGTCAGGATTTTTTTCAAGAGTTTATTTGCACGCTGGAAGGACAAATTTAAAGTTTTTAAGAAGTTAAGCTATCTATCGAGCTTTGAATAGCATTTCCGAATTATTATTGCCCTATGAAATATTAAATACTACAATTACTGCTATTATTTATTAATTTGACGATGGATATATGATCAATCAGCGATAAACATGTTTGATAGATCTTTAAAGTTGCGGGGGTAATAGGCTTCACTATTAAATTCTTCCCTTGCTAGACTCATAAAAAATCCTAGATACCACAGGAGGATTAACCTATCCGAAAACTAGTGTAGTAGCGGAAAACTTACATTGTCATAATAAATTATTTTTTTATAATAATTTAACTTCAATCTATTGAAACTACCATGTGTTAGAGATGATGCTCATGTTATAATGGACAAGGAAAGTGGTAGTTTAAATAATAAAAGACGAAAACCCAGACCCTAAATAAATCATTATCATTATCATCATTTGCCACAAGGGGAAGGACATGGACCTTACCAAACTCTCGCATGGTAGTCGAGGCCAAAGGAACCTGAG
>JAGXCT010032942.1:0-11865 GCA_022495035.1 Philopotamus ludificatus
GAGACAGAGCAGCGGTCCGGGGACGCGCATACGAGTCCTTATTAGTAATTAGTAACTTTAGAGTCGTTATTTTTATTTTTTTATTTTTAGGAATCGCCCGGCTCCAGCGAAAAATACCGCGCGAAATCGCCCGGACTGTAACGTGTTAACCTAACATGACTTTCCTCAGCAAAACCTAACCTAACTTTTTTTTCTGTTTGAGGAGGAGAGATCTTCAAGAGACACATCTATTCAGGAGATGTGCTGGATTTTTACCAGCTGAAACCCCTCCTCCAGCTCCGACCACCACCAACTTTACCTCACGTCCTTCTTGATATCGATTCTTTCCTTTATCCTTGATGTCCGTGTCGGCCGTTGTTTGGTGGCCATCTTGATCATTCGGCTTCCTCCTTGGCGAGCATTATTATCGAGGCAAAAGTGGATAGCGTCTTATGCTCCTCGTATTTGCCGAAGAGGAGTTTCTGCACGCCTTCGATGGTTACCGTCTCTCCTCATTGGCTTTTGCGGGCTTATGTGAAGCGTGGACAGTGTAGAAAAGTGTGCTCAACTATGCCGAGCGCTTCTCCGCATTCGTGGCATTCCGTGGTAGCCTCTTTCCCGATTCGGTAAAGGTACTCTTCGAAGCATCCATGTCCAGTTAGAAGTTGGCTGAGATGGAACCCTACGTGTTAGCTCCTGATTTTGGTGCTCATACAGCTAACCTCACCTAACCTAGCCTAGCCAAACGCAATCTAATCAAACCCTTTTTTAACCTAGTCTATCCCTAATCTAAACTAACCTCAATAAGCAAATATTTTTAACTCATATACAGGAACGCACCGTCCATATGGCCAGATTGTGCGCCGCACACATGCACCAGAAGATTAGGTGCGCCGAGAGGCGCCAACTGAGGAAATATTTTTAAAAAAAATCATTATCCTTTCTTAAAATAAAATGTCTCTGTTTTTGGCGAGCTGGAACAACTGTGAGCTCCCAATTCGGTCCAGTTTCGTATATTACTGAGTCACGTCAGCTTCTTTCTTCCCAACCACAGATTACCTTACACTTTTCCCTCCATGATGGTCTGCAGAAGGCGATACTTTGGTCCACGAATAATGTGTCCAGAAGCTCCCGCTTATTGTGAAGAAGTTGAAT
This sequence comes from Philopotamus ludificatus, assembly GCA_022495035.1. NCBI lineage: Eukaryota > Metazoa > Arthropoda > Insecta > Trichoptera > Philopotamidae > Philopotamus > Philopotamus ludificatus. Next base: position 1,135 of record JAGXCT010032942.1, read on the forward strand.
GACGGTTGAATTCTTGACGTGTTTCGTCGATGGAATCTTAATTTCTTAATTTCTATATGCTCCATTATATGAATATTGATAAAACATAAGAGGAAGTGTCTTTCGAGGTAATGAAAAACTATGGATAGAGTGATATTCGCATATGACAATCACATGTATCTGACGTATGGGTTTTCAAGTAAATAGTACGGATGAGAAAAGATGGCAACGCAGTATCCAAGGGAGTTCGATACAGAATAACTTTTGGAGCTTCGAATGGAGAAGTTGAATAAGAATAAAAACTATTACCTACTGCTGACGTTTAACCGTTAAGACGCTACGGCGTGCAGGCACGCGAAACCGGCTAACCAACAGCGCCACGCCAAACGTTACTACGAATTTATTTATGAATAAATATAATATTTTTAAATGAAAGTTAATGCATAGACATCTTTTGAAGGCAATGTGATTGGGTTAATGGGTTTAATTAATAAAGGGTTAATACTCTCAAATTAAGCGAAAACTCCTCTTCTTCTGACTCAGTCAATATGCTCCCTCGACATAATAGAGTCAGTCCTCCTATTACAAAAAAAGGGACCATGTTATGGAAAATTCCGTCCATGTAATTTTCACCATTCTTTGGCTACTGGAACTGCTGATGCAAACTGATCTCGTTAAAATTTTGCGTTGATTACATGAAGATCAAATCTGACCATATGGCCAAATTGGGGTATGAACAATTTAAATTAAATTACATGTTGCACAAAAATATCATAATTTCATTTGAATATTTTTTTTTATATCAAGCTCTATAAAACATATAAACGAATCGCCATTTTATATAAGATTTTTAATTTATGGATCCGATTTACGGCATTTTTACGACAGTGCGTTCTAAAATACCTCGATTTACTACTTTATTCAAATGATATAAAAAAAGAGTAAAAATATTTATTAATGACATTTACGATTACATGAGTATTAATGTTTATGTCATAGCTTTGAGGCAACGACAATCGAATTATGATGTCTAGTTCAGGGCTTCGTGAACTACGGTCCGAGGCCAAACTCCGATGGGATTCCTTCGGGTCTTTTCAGGATTTTTTACTGTCAGCAGTAAAGACTATTAGCTTTCGTAGACTTATCAGTTTCGTGTTTTTTTATTAGAGATAACTACTTCACCAGAAGTAGTTGAGTATATTGTGATATAGTGTTGGAAATAGTGAAAAATAAATAAAGATGAACCCACTAGATAAATCAATCTATAGTGATTAAATTTATAAAGAAATTCCAAAAGAATAGGTCTGTAGAGCGCAAAGAAGAACAGGATCAAAGCTAAAGACAATTGCTATAGAATACCGTATTTTAAAAATCTTCTGCTCAACCAACTGACTTGAAACTGCAATCGGTATAAGAACAGAGTTCATCGGAGGTGGAGGAACCGAAATTAGTGTCTAAACAGTACGAAGAAGGCTCAGGATAGGCGCAAAAACCACTTCATTGAAACCGATGCGTGCCAAATACTTTAATGGTTTAAAAAAATCAACGGACCTTAACTAAAGAGGGCTGGAGGAAATTTATCTTCTTAGTTGAAAGCAACTTTCAACTATAGCAGAAGTTTATAAAAGGATCATGAATGAGAGCATTGTTCCATCCATAGAACAATACAGAGGCAGCTCGTCTATATACAATGCAAAGCTGCAGCACCCCCAATCAAATTGAGGAAAAATGTATTTTTAAATGTAAATATATATTGATTATATATTTTGTATATGAACATAAATTAAATTTATATTTAGTGTTACGCCGCGATGTAGAGCGAGAGCGCTGTCTGCTCGTCGGCGCTACCAGCGTTGTGTATTGGATAGATGAGGGGCGGCAGCGGTATGGAGGGGTAATCGTTGCTATGCGCTTTGTTGCACTGCGAATCAGAGCAGTCTCGCCTCATCGAGACTGCTCTGCATCGTTTTTAAAGTGTTTTTCCTTAAAATATTATAAAGAAACAATGTTGTAGACTTTCAATGATAGCTACGGTAATATTTAGCCTATTCATGTTACCAGGGATTTATTGGATGGATGCCAGGAAACACTGCGTGTCGCTCGTCCGTCCAAGTTATACAGATATTTTTGCGTTAACTACATTTTGATTCTGGTTGTGCTGGGGTCGCGCTACAGACTGACTGTCTGTCGGGTTGTTTATGATGATGATTCGCGAGAAGCTTTTATCTTGATTGGCCGATCTTTCCCCTCGGAGCGTCTCTCGAACACCTCTCTCCCTTGACCCTATGGTCCATCATTGATAAATTTATTATGCGCCTCGGGGCCCTCACGTAGGGACCGGTTCGCCGGCAGTCGTTCCCAGACCCTCAAATATTGAAATCCGCGCCAAATCTCCACAGCCTAATCCCAAATTAGAAATTATTCGGGGATGCAGGCACGTCGACGAGCGAAACAACCACCCCCCTTGATCTTGAGAAATTATGTAAATCTCAAAAACCACTGCGATTCCGTTTCGATTGTTACATTTAATATATATATTTTTTTTATTGTTGTCGTCGTTGAACATTTTCGAATATATGTCTTGATTAATGCCAGGCGAGATAAACGACCCTTGTCAATGCGGTTTCGCTTCCACGCCCCCGAATGTTAAATTAAGGTCAAACAATTAATTGGGTAGTCTGGATTAGCCATTTTTTTTTCTGGGTCACTGCTACGAAATTTGGATACTGTCCAGCGTTGTCGGTTTGAGAGCCGGCGACCGGAGGCTGAAAGAGAAACGGCTTTCGGTTTCGTTGTAATTGCAGAGGTATCGGAATCGAGGTAGCCGCCTATAGACAGCGAGGCATATGGCAAACGGGTCAATACCACCACAACGAACATAAACCAACATATAATTAAAATATTTTAAAACAGAGGAACCGTGATCTAACATTTTTAAAAAAAAATCCCTGCGAAATTCCAATAGGGAACATTGTTAAAAAATATTAAAATTATAGTCCCGCTTCACCCTTAAAAACGATGGATCGAGTTCCATTACATTATTGCATAAATGTATGCTTGAGATGCATACATGAGCCAGGTCGAAAGTCACGACGGAAGGATTTACGATCTGTCCAACGGCTCGGGTGGAAGGAAATAAAAAAGGGAATAATTTACAAGAAATATTCAAATTAGACGCTGGCGTCGGTGTTTTTGGGGGATTCTGGATGCAGAGAGGCGAAGCCCCTCCGCCTCCCGTCCGCCACCCGCGCGGAGGTCTTCGTCTGCATTGTCTTTGTCGGCGCGATGCATGTTTAATATTACCTGGAGGACGCGTCATCGCTTCTCAAAGGTCCTAGCCATGCAATACTGTTGATCGATATTCAATTTCCAGGGACACATGTTCGGTCATCGGGTGCAGGGGGCTATCCTCCGCATTAATGACTCGGCAGTATGTATTGCATTACACGCGAGGGGCGAGGGCGAGTTTCCAAATAAAAATGGTTTCAAAAATATCTCAAGAGTTATCGTCAAGAGCGGCAAATGGCCGGCAATTTATGAATTCGGGGGAGATGAACGCCACCGGGCGCGTCTGCGTATGAAATCGGAATCATTCAACGCGCATCGCCCCTATGAAATTATGATAATCGTAAAGTGGATGGATGACGCACGATGTTTATGAATTTTAGAATACCATAATGTATATTATTTTTTATTTCTCGGATAACTTTTTTAATATAAATCCTACGTGTCACAAACTTTTCGCATTTGTCCAAAAAAAGTCAAAAGAATAAATGTTATAAATAATCGTTGTGCTTTATTGTCGGCAATTGCGTAAAAATAATAAAAACAAAAATATTCGCTACTGTTGGCACGGGCGCCATGTTTTTTCTCGCTCATATCTGGTGCGATGTGGCATGTGTGAGTGAAACGGGCGAGTAGCACGTGCTGCGACCACTTCGGAACTAACCATACATTTCTCTTACAAGTAAAAACTAGCTTTGAATAGGGATTTTATAATATCATCTTTATCAGCATTACATTTTGCACCTTTATAACAAAAAAAAAACTAAGCATCGCATTATGATGCTTTTATTTGGAAAATATTGCTGGAGCATTGTATGGCAATTTGTCCCAACCATAGACTCATCAATACTCAGTTGTTGATTACACAAGGATCATATTTGGGATGTGAAACACATTTCAATAGTCGGTGATGTTAAAAAACAGAGAATCTCAACTAAACTCACTAAACTATGGAATACTTCTTGATTTTTTTATCCAATAAATAAACACATTGCGTCTAAGAAAGCTTTCATTTCTTTCAAAGAGCGCCATCGCGCTCCTCTGGACTGGCTAAAAATGGTGTTTGGAATAAACCAAAATAATTCTGTGATATATAGTATACTTGGAATTCATTTAACTGGGTCATATTTTTCAAATCAGTTCAAGAAAAATAAAATTAAACTTATTCATTTTTTCTTCTCTTCGTTTTTCATTAGTTTCTCGAAGATCGACCAGGGATCTTATGTTACAAATATTTATTATTTTTAATATGAAAAATTCAGGGACCTGCAAGGTTGTATGCCGAGGCCCCCGATGCATCGTTTTGCCTTAAGATAGTTACTATCTTTAATCTATGGATTATGTTATGCGAAACAGTATGTGTATCTGTTTAAATATGACAGTTACTAGCCATCTGAAAAACATGAAAAAATATGTGAGCGAAACTTTGAGGCCCCTTGAATTAATGGGGCCCCAAGCCTTATGCTTTGGATTTGGAAGTTGGATTTTGGATTTGGAACCCTTCAAACAAGTTAAATTGGACACGTCCATTTCTGGAACGTAACGACCGTGTAAAATAAGCGTTGAATGTATTTATATTAATAATTAATAATAGTAATAATAAAAGCTGTATTATCCTCATGATAATAATTTTTCTGGTGACGATGTATACCCGATTCGCTTTTTGCATTTTTCCATAGACTGCCGTGCAAAAAAATGTCAAGGTATTCATGAAGAATTCATCAATATCTTGACTTGAGATGCTTGGGGTATCTGAGATACCCCCTTCGGACGACGCGGTTGTTTTCGAGCCGCCGTGACGGAAGGGTTAGCTTTTTATATAAGTAAAAAGAAATAGAATTTTTAATTTCGTTCTAAGTCTAATTATCGATTTTTGTTGTTGTGTCTGTGACGTATATTGACATTATTATTGACTGTCAAAAATGGTTCACATGTTTTTGAGTATGCGACTATAAGATGAAGTGCAAAGATGAGAATAAAACGTGAAAGGGCAACATTTTGCTAACATTGAAGAGTTAGAGGCAGAATCAAATGAAAATAGCATCTCATGCGTGTTTTAAAGATCAGATAAAACCCTGGCTCAAGTGTATGATTGATGATTATTATTTATTGAGAAAGTTAAAAAAATATACTATAGTGTTAAGATAAGGACCACAAACTAAACATTTACCATTCACATGTGTTAATTAACCGTGTTCTCTCTTTAGCTTGATAACCAAAGTGCATAACGGCTATAGCAGAGAGCGCTATAGAAGGGTTGACTGTAATACAGTAATACCCCCAATAGCGCATGTTGCGATAACGCGAATTTAAAAATAAATCGCGGCAGTCCCTCTAATAACGCGAGCGCCATTCTATTCATGCATAGCTCGACCGTAAACTCTATGCCGTTTGGCTGGCTGCGCTTGTGTGCTGATCTCGCTCGCACATATCTATGTCCTCACGTGTGCGAGTGTTTGGCACATTTCTCACCATTCACGGCGTCGTCGGCGATCGCGTGCATGACAACCGAATATTTCATTCATCTAAGATTTATATATTTATTTTGTTACATTGAAATACCCGTAACCCTAAATTATGTATGTGCTTCATTATCCCGATAACGCGAAGTTCCAATAACGCGGACCCAACTTTCGCGTTATCGGGGGTATTACTGTATTATATTAGCTCTTTTAACAGTCATTTATAATACATCAGGGTAACCCCAGAAATAACACGTTGAAACCAAGTAAAAGTTATTTTTTGAGAATAGAAAATATACAATTCTCTAGATAAATTGCGAAAAGAAGAGTGGAGACGATTTAGAGACGTAGAGAAGCAGGGGGAATCGAAGATGGATCGTCCTAAAACAGAATCGTCACGGTCATGCTCCTCAGTCATGAGGCATAGACGATGAAGAATTTTTAAATTGGCCAACGATTTTTTTTATATCGGTCCAGCTGGATCCTCATGATTTAGATGACTTTCCTATGAAGTAGCAACGCCTCTGGCCGTGCCCCTTCATTAATTTGAATTATGGCGAACGGAATGCGTGCAAATTCCCCAAAATCGTTTGGGGATCGTTAAAAAATCCTCAAAAGTGACACGTCTGATTTATGTCCCCTTGCGTAAATTTTCGTCCGCCGGTTTACTAATGAGTCGGGCCGCGACTTGTGACACATGTGACATGCGTGTCACACCGTCACGTGCGCAGTGCGACACCACGTGCGCTTGCGCACCCGGACAATGTCCGGCGCGCGCAGATCCGTTCCGGACGGACAATGCCACCGGAATGGCCGCTAATTAAGTCCCATACGACTGGGCGATGGTCGAAAATGTGGAGAGAAAAAAATAAACGCGACAAGACGACAATGATTTATTAACTTTAAATATGTTCTTGTAAATCATTTTTTAAACGCAGACTGTAAACTTCCTAATTTAATTATATACAAAATCGTGAATAATAACATAGGAAATACGAAAATATAACAAAACTAGTCAGAGCTTATTAAATTTCGCAAACTTATTTAGATTAAAGCTATATATCTTTATTATGCACACAGTTTTTTGGCTTCAGTTTTAGTCCAAAAATATACAAATCCTTTTTTGTAAGCGAAATTGAAGAACCCGAGTTGCGGATTAAGCGGTAAATTGGGGCCCCCGGAATACCAAGGGGGCCCGAGTTTTAAAAATGTCCTTTTATTAGGTTTCAAGGAAAATACATTTTTTATAAACCATAGATAATTATATATTGTTGTCCAAATATCATAATAATAACAGTGTTTTATGAAAGACTGTTATATCTCTATATATCATCATCATCATCATTATCATCATTTGCTAGTAACAAGGTTCTCACTTGCTGAGGGCATGGGCCTTACCAAACTCTCAAATGGCAGTCGAGGCTAAAGGAACCGAGTATCACACGCGACCCAAGTCGTCTCGGTATACGGTTTTTTGTAAAGAGTTTCCCTCTCTTGGCCATAGCTGGCATTGGACGTACATCTTCTACCTTGTTGGTATCGGATTTTACCCTCTCAACTGTGTCCAGGCAAGTAGGAGGGGGTTTGTCTCGGTATTCATTATATATACTGTATTAACTTTAATAAAATTAGAAGTGGATATTAAAACCTATAGAGGATAATATTTGGCATTGCTTTTAACTGCATTTATACCGCTGCAATTCATTTTTTCATGTTTGTGCACAATTTGTTTACATTCTTATCAGAAATCTAAAAATCTGTAAACATTTCACTGAAAAGAATTTCTGATACCAGATGATCAGTAAAAGTAGATATTGTTTTAGATATAAAAATTGGTTTTATCCATAGTGACCTTTTCCATTCTGTCCACTTTTAGTCGAATCTATAAGTTACTCCCATTATATTTTTTTTACAAATTCATTAACAGAGATATTCATTGGGAGTATAACTAAAAAGCATCTATAGCAGGGATGAGCAACACCCGCCACACTTTTACGTGCGGCCCTTCGAAGATTTGACATTTTAACTTTTAAAATTCTAGTATTTCTGTTAACCTAGTCGTGTAGAAGGGGTATATTTAAAACCGCAAGTTTTGATTTTTCTCGAATAATTCTTTTAACATGTTCGGCTCTGTGGAAAGAGTGGCAAAGGACCAGACGTATCGGCCTAAAAGATTTTTGAGCAAAAAAATTGTAACACGTTTTTTAATTCATTTATTAAAAAAAAAATGCCTTTTATTGAATAGGATATCAGATAAATCTCTATAGATGTTTCTTATTCATTTGATCACTAATGATTTTTTTTATATACGTACAATAAAGTTAATGAGAGTAGAACGAGATTCGACCAAAGTGGCAAGGGTTAATAAAACTTTTTTTAATTGTCTAAAAAAGTCTAAAAAATTAAATGTTATCAGTAACCATTAATCTTTATTGTCCACCATTGCGAAAAAAAATAAAAACCACAATAATCGCTTCTGTAGCCACGTTTTGTAGTCAATGTTATTCTCGCTTGCATCCAGAACGATGTGCCAAGAGCGATTGAAACGTATACTAGTGACACGTGCCGCGAGAATCTGGCGGTAGGTCTACTGACGGCTCCTCAGTCTGCGTCAGGATATCATCGGGTGAGCGTGTCATTTACGCGTCATATTAATTACTAGAAAAATCCAAAACATGGACCAAAAAGTGAAGCATATGAATAATTATAATTATTCTTCGAATTATTCATTTCTTAGAAAAATATCATCAGTATCTAGACTTGAAATGCTTGGGGTCTATTTTTCAATATAAATAAACCCCATTCGGACTGCACGGATGGTTTCAAGCCGCGATGACAGGCCGGTTAATAAGTGTTTCATTTCTGTATTTTTTATACGAGGTTTATTTTGTTAATATTGAGATACATTGAGTTCATTACTCAGTGTTTGTATTCTCATAAGTTTCTTACATGCGGCCCGCAAAGGTTGCTTATCCCTGATCTATAGGTTTTTATCTGATTTTCGATTAATTATTTTTTTTAATTAAATAATAAAACAATAGATTTTTCGAATAGTCAACCAAACGGAAAAATATAATCAATTTATTTAATAATTAGGCCCCCGATGATCGGGACTCTGATACTCCAGCATCATAAGCATAAGTCTGCCACTGACCATAGTGGAGGCAACTTGACTTATATATAGAAAGTGAACAAACATGAAACCGCCCTAATGACAATACAATTTAATAAAGAAGGTACCAGTAAATCTAGTAATATTTTTTTTAATCTAACTTGAAATTGAGGCCCCCAAAATTTGTATCACTTGGGGCCCCAAGTTAACTTTATCCGTCATTGGCTGTCAAGACATTATTTATCTAGTTATTTGAACAATGTCTATATATAATATCTATTTTTCCGAACAATACATTATTTAGTTAAAGAATTCGAATAGAGAAATGTGATAGATCCCATGTAGATTAGTACTAGACACACTTCTCTCATTAATTATGTGGTTTTCGGGATTGGATGTATATTTTTAACCCAATTTGTTTTACACGGCCGTCAAAATTCCAGAGTGGCATCCGAAAATCCCGCCAAGGCCAAGGAATTATCTCCAGAAACGATTTCCCGGGCCGTCTGCTTAGTCAAAACACCGGATATGAGTCTCCGGCTCTATTGAATTGAAATGAGTGATTGTATGCAAGCACAATACGGCACGTTTAATACTGATTGTGGTTACTAGGAAAGACACGCATGACCACAATGAGCCCGAGTAAAAAATTCCAAAATACTCCGTGTCCATTCATTGGACATACCCGTTCGGACAATGGACAAAGACCGCGACGAAACTGTCCAAGCAGTGCCAAACAAACCGACGCTGCTTCGATACAATGATGGACGGCCGTATTCAAATAATCCATTAAAAACGTTTCAACCACTTTTTACATCGCGACGCGTTAGCCAATATTTAGAAAGGACCTCGACGCCTTTATTAAAATATGAAAATAAAATATTGATTTATTATTCTGGCTATAAATCAAGAATGTTGCCGACAACACTCACGCCATGGCGTTGCCGTATGAAACGCCGCGAATATAATTACGTATGCAAACCGTGTGCCGGCACCAGTACATCAATCGAATACGGAGGCTGTTGTTTTAATTTCAACAATTTGTTTTGCGATCGTGACGCCAAATATTAGCGCGGGAAAAAATATTAATCGCGGCTAATGCTTCCGGCTGGCCCTTTTGGACGACGCCGATTTATGGCGGCCGGGGGCTAAGAAAATTGCACGGAAACGGGTTGAACGCACGGAAAAGTATCGCGAAAGCTGTGAAAAATGCAATTAGAATCGCGGAAGGAAAATTAATGCGTTGTATTCATTAATTGCGATCCCCCCCTACCCTACCCTCCGGAAAATGAGCGGAGCGAAAAATTAATACGTACGCCCTAATTAAAATTAATTTTAATATTATTTATTCATTTATATTTGTGATATAGATTCAGATTATTTATTTATTACCTCACAACTCCTACCGGGGGTGAGGTGATAGCCACTAGGTTGAGTCCTAAAAAAATATCGAAATGAAAGCAACTCTCTCACCATAGAACCAGTATGCTCTGGGAAGGAAAACCCTAACCGATTGACCGATAAATGGTCTAGTCTTGATACTTTCGCTCCTCTTCTTTCTTTCTATGGGATCCATCTATGAGGAGGTCTTGTGACTCATTATAAAGCATACCCTCTCATACTTGCCTGGACAGTCGAGAGGGTAAAATCCGATACCAACAGGGTAGATGATACAGGTCCAATGCTAGCAATGATCAAGAGAGGTAAACTCTTTACAAAAAACCGCATACCAAGACGGCCTGGGTCCCCGCAGTATGGACACGAAAGGGGAACCCTCATGTCACGTGTGAGACTTGTCAGGTTCCTTTGGCTTCCACTGCCATTCGAGAGTTTAGTAAGATCCATGCCCTTAGCGAGTGAGAGCCTTGTGGCTGGCAAATGATGATGATGATG